>JAVDPK010001054.1:142752-157903 GCA_034780415.1 Cichlasoma orientale | reverse complement strand
TTTGAACTGGCTGTTGTCCCTTATGTCTCTGTCTCACCCTTAATTGCCCACTCTGGACTAATACACACATTTTTTTTTATCCTCCTTTGTCAATATATTCACAGGCTGACAGACTGTTTTGACAGTTTTTTGGTTTTTTTTTTTTGTTGTTTTTTTGGGGTGGGGGTTTTTTTTTTTGTTTTTTTGTTTTGTTTTCTCTGTGTGTGTTGTTTGCAGTTTGTTTTTATTTTTAATATTTTTGCTTTACATCTCTTTCATTTGTTTAATTCTGAGAAATTATAAATAAAGTATTTAAAAAAAAAAAAAAGAATAGAACTTTATTGTCATCATACATACAACGAAATTCAAGTTGTTTTTTGGGGGGTTTTTTTGGAAAAGGGGGTTTGTTGTTGTTGTTGTTGGGTTTTTTAGTTATCATTGGTATTTCGTGTCCAAGAATAAAAAGATGAAATTGAAAAATTGATTTTCCTGCGTCAGTCATGTCTTTCCTTTCACTCCACAGGTTTTCCACATCCACGAGCTGCTCTCAGAAATAACTAAATAAAAAGTGACTTCATGCTGATATTAGTGAACCTGCTGCAAATCAAACAAAGTCCATTACCTGGTCCCATTTCACCTCATGATCCCTGTACAGTCAGTATGGCTTCTAGCCCTTACCAGTGTGGTGAGCGCTGTTTCATACCCACGCACACACAATTAAGAGATCAGGGGCCTATCAGATTAGCCAGTCTTCCCAGGGCTACTGTGGGGCACATGTGGACATGTAAACAGTCCCAAAGGAGAATTATGCAATCCAACAGGCAGGTCATGGATTAATGTATTTGAGGAAAGACATTGTTCAGTGAAACACTCTCTTTGATGTCACATGAAGGAAATTTATATGCAGTCTGTAAGATGCTATAAAATTTATATTACTTGGGATGTGAGCTTGTGCATGACTTAAAGTATTCCCAGAGACCCTGTAGTGCACTCCAGTACTCTATAATTACAGAATGTCAAACCTTTCCTTTTAATGATTTTTACCCAGAGAGCCCACATGAGAGGGTGGTGCCTGAATGAATGCTAACTAAGCACAGAAATGAATAATGTATGCCTGTGCCCCAAGGAGAGCTCCTCTGGTCCAACTCAAGTGTCCCTGAAGAGACTGTTGGCTCTCTTCATTAGGAGTTGAACAGGGCGTCTTCTCCCCGAAGCAGACAGCAGCATCAAGTGCTGTGACATACAAAGAAACAACGCTGACAATGCAGTAGAGACGAACGGAGAGTTGAATGCTTGGCATAGGTTACGGTTGTTGACTGATGGCCTAATTGCTTTGATTATATCATTTTGGGTGTCTACACCCTAAAACTACACCCCAACTACAGCCTTTGAGAGGCTGATGGGAACACTTTCAGTGAATGTTCGACAGTCTTGAACATCTAATGACCCATAAACAGTGTGTTCTATGAATTCTTTTCATCCCTAAACTGACTATGGTTAACCCTGGTTTCGCCGTGTTGGGTCCATGCCTTCTGGTGATGGTAGGTGAGGATTACATGATTGGATCGTGAAAACTGGAAGGAGACCCTCCTCTCCATCCTCTCCTCTCACTTACCTCCCATTCTGCCCGCCATAGCCTTCGTGTCTCTCCATCTTTTACACCTCCTCCTTCCTTCCTCCATCCTCACCAGAGGATACATGGTTCAGTAGGTGCCATCAGTCTCGCTGTCCTCCCCACCTCTCTCCCCCTCCCAAGACCCCTACTGCTCTAAGCTGAGCTTAAGAGTCAGCTGAGCTGATCAAAGACCGTAGCCATGTAGTGGCTAACAAGAGGCGAGAGTTCCCAACGACACAGGACCTCCCAGGGTTTCCAATGACATAGACCTACTGTAACTAGAATCAAAGGAGAGGGACCTGAGCTGATTTTCCACTCTTCCTGCGTGACTGCATGAGTAGCCATGTAGTACACAAACACAAGCGTCTGTCTGTTTTCAGTGGGACATGTATTTATTTTTGCAGAGGCTGATTTCAAGTCTATTTGACGTTCTGCTGGTCCGCTCTAGTGATTTTATGTCTGCACCAAGAGCTACCTTCCATCACCCGTCATGCCCCTGGTGTGGGGAAGGCCCTGGTCATGTTCCCACCACTTGTTTCCTCCTCAGCCCCTCCTTCTTTTCCATTTACCACTCTCTTTGTCACGTCGACCCCTTACAGTTGCCTCTACAAGCTCCGGTCCACTATTATCACTCTAATTAGCCCTAGCAGGCTTTCTCTCCTCTTCCTCTTCCTCCTCCCTCCTTTCCCCCTGTTTCTTGTTTTGTCCTTTATGACATTTGTCCTGTGTGTAGTTGCCTTGCACTAGGCTGCTGGGTGACCCCAACAGGAATGAAACTACAGTCCTCTGCAGCAATAGGCATTCATTCATGTTAGTAACTGTTAGGAAAATCCTATCTGCAAGTGGAAAAGATGCTCTGTAAACACTTGTCTCCAATCAAATTTCACAGAGTCAGACCTGTCATAAATTAGGCTGGTTCCAAATCATCATATTTTTTTATTCTACACCATATGGTTAAATGATGATAAAGATAAACCTATCTGCCATCTTTATGAAACCTGCCAAACCCCTGGACTCTGTGTTGTGCCAGATTGTGCTAATGTGAAAAAAAGTGTCGCTAACTGTCATTCACCACTAACAAATGGGCATCATCTGTGCTTCTGCATCCTAAACCATGTGATGCATTTCCAGTACTGAGAGCACATCTGCAGCTAAACACGTTCTGTTGTGTGCTACAGTATATCTGGGAAAAGGACAGCTGTGGAAAATATGCGTGCCTAATTTTTCAATATCCCGACCTGAAAATGACTCAAGACTCCTATTGTTTCCAACGGCTACAACCTCAGTTCATAGACATTTGTGAAGAAACCATTCCAGTCAATATTGCATCATCTCTTTGAGTTTTTGTGTATTTGCTAGACCAAATTAATCTTACATGCTATTTTAAACACACACACACTAACAGCTTGTGCATTGCACATGCTGCTTTTGAAAACACTATTATAAAAAGACTTAAGCTGCCCTCAAGGTCTTTTAATCAAATCTCACAATTGGGGGAGGAGACACGTTGGGATTGCATCAGGAAGTGCATCCAGAATAAAAACTCTGCCAAATCAAACATGCGGAAATATCCACTGTGCAACCCGTCTACTGTACACTGCATAAAAAGGCAGGTGCCATGTTGTAGCTGATGAGATTTGAGGCTGATCCTCTGAGGAAAACTCCACCGTGTTGATGAAGCTGCTGTAAAAAGTTAATTAAATGCACCTTCAGTTTAGCAAAATCATCAAAAAAGACTGTGATTGAAGATTTGGTGTGAATAAAAAGTTTTTTTCTTTTTAGTAACTCTCCCTCCGCTCTCTTTATCCTGCCCTTTATCCACACTACAAATATAAATTAGCCCGCCTGCACTTCCTCATGTCTTTGGCTTCTTCCGTCACTCCCTTCCTGTCCACCGCCTCTTGGCACTTTATTACCCTCCTCCCCCTGTACCATACCAATGCTGGAACCAAATCTCTTGCACCTGCATGTCCAGACTCTATCCGCTTCCTTGAATTCCTGTAAGCCCTGCACTGATCTGGCCCTTGAAGAAAAACAGGGTTGTGAAGGGGAGTTCAAAAGGAAAAAAAAAAGTTGTTGGTGGTGTGTGTGTGTGGGGGGGGGGGGGTAGAGAGGAGAGCAGTAATGCTTTTAGAAGTGCTGCAGCAATGGAGGTGGTGGTGGTGGGGAGGGCTCCTCTTATGAGTATGCATTTATCTGGAGCCGGAAGGAGCTTTATTGTAACCAGGGCTCTGGAAAAGGACTGCTTTTAACGGGGTCCTCAGAAAAAAGGGCTTTCTAGTCTGGAGTGGAGCCTCGAAGTTCCTCTTCCTGTTCTTCTGTGGCACTACAGCTCCCTCTAATCATGGAGTAGGCTGTTTGAGATTTAGGAACATGTATTTGGTCTGAGTCTAATGCTTGTTAATGTTTTGTATTTCTTTTCAAATATGATAAATCAGCTGGGTTTTTTTTAAAGTGATTATGAACTGCAAAATTTGCTTTCAGCATCTGCAAAACATTAATTCTCCCTGGAGGTGGAAATATTATTTAATGAAGGGAAATGGTACAGAGATACAAGGAAAAGTGGTAAATTACGCTTAGAGTATTAAAGGTGAATATGAGGACTTGGCACAACAATTCAAAGACCGAATTAGGGATATTTAAAACTTCAGTTTATTTGATTTGAATAAAGTATTTAAAATAAAACAGCTGAACTGCATGCTGATACGACGCCCTGTTGTTCAGTCATACCATAGTCTCATTGAATCTCCAACACCCGAAAGACCAGTTTGTTAAAAGCCAGACCTAGCGAGGAAGGTCTGAATGCATGCTAACAATAGAATTAACAGTAGGTATGTCATAACAGCAGACACCTACACTGTAACCTATGGTGTACCCTGATGTGCATCTCCCTAGAAACGTAATTGCAGATCGCATCAAAACAATGGCGACTGTGAGTTTTTTAATCAACTGCAGGAGAGAATAACAGGAGAAGTTTAAAAGTGCAATTTGTGTAACTCATCATCACCATGGACACAGAATTTAATTGTACCACAAGGCAATTAACACGTAATGCACTCATTTTAATTGAAGCTTGCTCATGATGCAAACACGTTAACCTGCATTTCACAATATAGAAAAATGCTATTTTATTGTTCCATTGTACTGACCGTGTGCAGGCCCAGAACACAAAGATGCTGTTATAAGTTCATTATTTCAATGAATGTAATGCAATCCAGACGTACAACTGTAAGTGCACCCTCTGAAATGATTTTGCATTTGGTCACACACCAGTGTGAATTGTTGCTGTTGAAATTCTGAGTGTAATATTTACTTAAAAAAGGAGTTATTACAGAGGCATTGGGTTACCCATGCCTAATACACAGACTACCTTTTTAACTGTGTATAATTTTAGGATGGCAGTGCAAACACAAATCAGTCTACTGCATCAAATCAAAAGACAGATGTAGACAGAGTGGCTCAGAAGAGCCCACAACCTCAACAGATGTCTGAAACGGACTCATTAGGACCATCATCATTGTCCTCCCCATCAGTGAGCATCAGTGATCACCATGGGACTACTCTGCCGTACTCTATGTCCCCCCACCTGTCCCTTGCGTCCTCTGACCCAATACCACGTCCTGTTACCTCCAGCCCATGAGCAGCACAGCAAAGGAGAGAACACAAGAAATTGCTTCAGAAGAAGGTTCTGAACTGGAGCAACAGCTGGTGGATCTGCAGAGAATGCTGTGTGAGAATGATGAACTGTCCAAGGTTGGACAAACTATAGCTGAAAGCTGCGGAGGCTGCCTGAGGACCAAAGACCACGGTTAATATTTGAAATGCACAAATGAAACCTGTGAAATGGCACTCTGGTTACACTGGCATTGCCATTTTTGTCAACTAAATTGTAAATATTGCATTTTATAAATATTGCATATGATTATGACATTGCATATGACACCTACAATACAAAGCGCCTTGAGGCGACTGTTTGTTGTGAATTGGCGCTATACAAATAAAGTTGAATTGAATTGAATTGATTGTATTATAATATTTTGGTGTTTTTTTCTTTTTCGTTTTTGCTACTGCATATTTGCTGTTTTACACAGGTGTTTTTTTAACTACTGCACTGTTTTGTTTTGTTTTTGTTTTTGTTTTTTGCATGTTTGTGTTAGTAAACAAAAAAATTGTCCCTATTGAATTTGTTGCATTTCCTCATTTGGCTCTGATAAATAAATTTTTTAAAAATTGAATGTGGGCAAAAAAGCTTTTTAGTGATGTTCCAGTTTATCTATGAAAACTCCACCACATCATTATACACTGTTAAGATGTGTCACATTTCTTTACTTTTTCATTAGACTTGCAGCATCATACAATAAGCAGGAACTGAACATAGTTGTTCGATGATATGGAGGACAGTTTGTGAGTTTATTTATGTATGACATTTGCTGCAACACACGAAGTCATTCTGCCATGGAACACTTCCTTGAGCTGAATTAAAGAAGGCCATCAGGTCATTGTGGACATTAATTGTAGTCTAATCTAATGGAGTCCCCCATCACCACTCTGCCACCTCCGGTAACCCTCCACTGTCACAGTCAACAAAATGAGCGGGGATGTACCTGGTCTCTGGTGCATTTGCTTTGCCAATGTAGTGATAGATGTTTTCACAATGGTCACTGCTTTGCCTGGTCACACTTCTAGTGACCACCTGAGGGTTGTCAGCCCAAAAGACAATCCTCAGGTGGCCAAAATGCCAAACTCAGTGTAAAGCACGCCAACACTGTAGCAGTGGAGATGTGTTCTCTGTAGTGACAAATCACACTTCTCCATCTGGCAATTTGATGGATGAGTCTGGGTTTGGTGCTTGCCAGGAGACCGGTACTTGTCTGACTGCACTCTGCCAAGAGCAAAGTTTGGTGGAGGGGGGATTATTGTGTGGGGTTGTTTTTCGGGGGTTGGGCTCAGACCCTCTTA
This sequence comes from Cichlasoma orientale, assembly GCA_034780415.1. NCBI lineage: Eukaryota > Metazoa > Chordata > Actinopteri > Cichliformes > Cichlidae > Cichlasoma > Cichlasoma orientale. The sequence continues at coordinate 151,350 of JAVDPK010001054.1, read as the reverse complement.
ATGCTTCAGAATAACAAGACATTTTGTAAATTTTATGCTTCTGGAAACAGCTTCAACTCTTCCCACAAGAGTTGATTAAGAATGGGATGACAAGTTAATATGCATGTGAAATGCATATGAAAAAACTATTTTGGAAAAATAGTGTAGAAGATTCTACCTTCTCAACAATTCTGGGTGTTCTTTGTTGTGTTATTTGTTTCATGATGTGCCAGATATTTTTAATTGATGTAAGGTCTGGACTGCAGGAAGGCCAGTTCAGCACCTGATGTGGTTTACTACAAAGCCAGTATGTGGTTTAGCATTGTCTTGCTGAAATATGCAAGGCCTTCCCTGAAAAGGATGTCTGGATGGGAGCATATGTTGCTCTAAAACCTGTATGTACCTCAGGATTGATGCTGCCTTTCCAGATGTGCAAGCTGCTAATTTCACAGACACTAATGGACCACCATACCATCAGAGATGCAGGCTTCTGAACTAAGTGCTGATAACAATCCAGATGGACCCTCTCCTCTTCAGCCCAGAGAATGCAGAATCAATGTTTTCCAAAAAGAATTTCAAATTTCAATTCATCTGACCACAGAACAGTTTTCCACTTTACCTCAGTCTATTTTAAATGGTGGTGGAGTTGCTGGATCATGTTCACATATGGTTTCTTTTTTGTATGATAGAGCTTTAACCTGCTTTTGTAGATGGAACGGCAAAATGTGCTCACAGACAGTGATGTCCCTAAGCCCGTGCAATGATTTCAGTTCAGTTCAATTCAATTCAATTTTATTTGTAAAGCACCAAATCAGAATAACAGTCACCTCAAAGCACTTTATATTGTAAGGTACTGTAGGACCCTACAATAATACAGAGAAACCCCAACAATCAGCTGTGTTGTGCCAGAATGAAGCCAATGGCCATCCTTTCAGTTTTGGTCAGAATATTACATACACTCATCATGGGCATGAATATCATGGTAATTAAGGCTTTTAATGATTTATTTGAACTGTTCTTTTTCCAGGGTAGAATGAATGTACAGCATACATCTTTAATGACTAAAAAATAAGAATTGTGTCCAAACCTGTAAATTTATTTTGTATTTTCTCTAATCCACGCAGGGTCAAAGATTTCAAGCTCAAATATATAAATACACCCCCACTAATATTTGGTTAAATGTCCCTTCGCAAACTACACCTCAACAGGCCACTTTTGATAGCCATCAACCACCTTCTGGCATAATTCTGACTGGATATTTGACCACTCTTTGTGGCAGAATTGGTAGAGTCCATTTAAACTGGTTGGTTTCCTGGCACAGACCTGGGTTTTAAGCTTCTGGCTTTGGGAAGGCCACTCCAGAAGCTTATTGTTAGCTTGCTTTATCCATTCCAAAACCAGTACTGGTGTGTACTTGGGATCATTGTCGTCTTGAGATACCCATTTGTGTCCAAATTTCAACCATCTAGCTGTTGATTTCAGGTGAAGTTGAAGAATTTTATTATTATTCTATTCACTTTGTGCAGTGTACCAGTACCACTGGCAACAAAAGAGCCCCAGAGGATGATGCTACTGCCAACATGCTTGACCACTGACTCCAGTGTCCTAAGGTTTGAAAGCCTCACCTTTACTCCTCCAAACATACACTATATTGCCAAACGTATTTGCTCACCTCCGCAAATGAACTTGAGTGATATCCGATTCTTAATCCATCTGATATCGGCCTACTCTTTGCAGCTATAACAGCTTCAACTCTTCTGGGAAGGCTTTCTACAAGGTTTAGGAGTGTTTATGGGAATTTTTGACCATTCTTCCAGAAGTGCATCAGACAAGAAGTCTCCACTCTAATTGATCCCAATGGTGGTCTGTCAGGTTGAGGTCAGGACTCTCTGCAGGCCCATTAAGTTCTTCCACACCAAACTTGCTCATCCATGTCTTTATGGACCTTACTTTGTGCACTGGTGTGCAGTCACGTTGGAACAGGAAGGGACCATCCTCAAACTGTTCCCCCAAAGTTTGGGAGTATGAAATTATCCAAAATGTCTTGGTATGCTCCTGAAAAACAACCCCACACATAACCCCCCCCCCCCTCCACCAAACTTTACACTTGGCACAATGCAGTCAGACAAAAAACATTCTCCTGACAACCGTCAAACCCAGACTGATCCACTTGAGCTAATCTGAAGGACATGAGGTTTGGCGGTCTGTAGCAATTGACTGCAGAAAGTTGATGACCTTTATTTACTATGTGCTTCATCATCTGCTGACCTCGCTCTGCCATTTTATCATTTGGCCTACCACTTTGTGGCTGAGGTTTATAGCAAAAAAAAACACATATTGAGAATGGACATGATTCGGGGTGAGGGCTACAGGTTCTGATGTTTTCAGAAATTCTTGACATACAGTACCAGTCAAAAGTTTGGACACACGTAAAGCAGTACACAATCAACGTGGTGGGCATGTGAGTACAGTGGGGTCATTAAGATGACCTGTGAGAAATTCACATAAGTGATGGGGTTATCTGTGGTTATCGTGTGTGTGAGTGTGTATACTGTATGATAGTCCAACATCAACAGACAGGCACTGGGAGGTAGAGGAGTAGAGGCCTGAGGGTGAACAGCTGAGGGTGACTATAGAGAGATTAAAAAGGGAATGCGGATCTTAATCCACTATTGTACCGCTGAGAGGGGCAAAGAAAAGGCGAGCATTCCTTCCAGTCCTCACTACACAGCACACAGACCAGGGGCTACAGACGCCATTCTCTTGCCATCTGGCCTTAACCAAACACTGAACAGCCCTTCGATCCCGATCCGCTCCCGTCCTCCTTCCCTACTTCCATGCGCTATCCATCTTCTTCACCCTCCATTGCTGGCTTTCATCATCTCCTCACCCCCAGTTACACAGCCAAGTCACAAGAAGATTGTTATACTCAAACTATATTGAACAAAGCGGAAGTGCAGGGCTTTTCTTTTTCAATATTTAGTGCAGGTATCATTCAAATATCCAGCCCCAATAATTGTGGTACAATTAAAATATATTAATCAAAGATATGCCCGTGATTAATCAATCTATATTTTTCAAAAGGATTTTTTTTTGTAAATGATCTCTTAATTAGTGGAGGAAAAAGCATGTCTGATTGTTTGACAAAAACTAGGCTGTCACTTTTTTACCTATAATCAAACATGCACAGAAAGCTTCACACAGAAAAGCCCATTAATCATTAATCATTAATCAGTAAGTTTAAACCTAGCACCGTCTTGCTGGGTCACAACTTTTGCTTGAATATTGATATAAAAAGTCTAAAGCAGCATACAATGGTAGTACAAGTAACTCAAAATAAATTATTAGGGCATCATCACCATCCTGTATCACTAAATCACCTCCTGCTAGATGTCCGCTTTCTTTCCTTTCTCATCATAAGAGAAGTAGGTCAAATTCCTTACTGCTCATATTCAAACATCTCCCACCTGCCTGATAGCAACACTTTTTTCCCACATCCAGCAGCTGATTTAAACATATTTGAAAGGTTAGTCCGTGGTTATGATCTAATATGAATATTCTGTATTTTAGCAGCAAATGAAGAAGAATTTGCTTGGACAAAAAAAAAAAGGGAACACAGTTTGTGTTTGTTAGTTTGCAAAAGACAGGACAGGATTATATTTAAAGAGCTGAAATGAGACAAAAGGAAAATGTCATGTCAAGTCATTTAATTACTGACAGCGATTGGCGCCGCTGTGGGGTGAAAAATGTAATGAAAAGAAAAACTGGTTCCTTATTATTTTGCCTGCAGAATCACGATGCACTGTGGCAAACATGGATTTAGCAAAGATACGGCTGAAGAAACTCTACCACATTTGACAGAAATTGCTCCTTCCGAGGCTAAAGGCAGAAAGAATGCAGAATGCTTGAAGTTTCACTAAATCAGTGTAAGGTGTCATTACGTTTAGAGGTAACTTGTAATTAAAAGATAACTGCAATTAAAACCTAATCTGTTACATTACAGCGTTATCTACTGTGAAAGGTCTCGTAGCATCCAAAAGTCTTGAGCCACCCTTCATTTCTCTTCATTTTGTTTCCAAGCTGGCAGACTTTCCTGTAATTTTTTAAGTGCCCTTGAGCAGTACTTCTTCAGGCTTTATGAAGGTATTTCAAAGTTCCGAAAAACTGCCAAAATGCCAAAGATAACAGTTTCACAGGCGTAAAATTTGTATTTATGCAGCAACAAGGTGATTTCCAAAGAGCTATTAGCCAAAAACTTGGAATAGTTTGACATAGTTTGTGCCCTTAAAAGTTTGAGTAAACTGGAGAAGTGCAACACAATCTACAGCAGATGAACAGTATCTGAAAGTCATGTCATTACATAACAGAAAAAAATAAATAATAAAATACCGCAAATACCCGACACAGGACCTGAGAGATGCATCTGGCCCTTCAGTTATTCCATTTATTGCTCACCAAAGCCTCATCAGAAAGATCTCAGTGGAAGAATTACGGGAGAGAAACGGGGAGAAAAGGCTGAGGTGTGTCAAATTACAGAAGAACTGCTCTGAAAATCAGTGGCAACATGTGCCAGTGTATAGAGCAGGTTAGGCGAGCGGTATAACACTGTCTACACTGTGTCTACAGTCATCTGTAAAACATGGTGGTGACTCTGTCATGCTTTGGGGGCTGCATTTCAGCCAGTGCTGCTGGAGATCCATCAGAACTGATGGAATTATGAATGCAGAAAAATGTGATCAGAGTTTGATCCACCATGCAACACCATCTGGAAAGTGTCTAAGTGGCAATGGATACATTTTTCACCATAAAAATGATCCAAAACACTGTTAGTGCAGTAAAAGCATTCCTGGGATAGAAAAAGAACCAAACAACAGAATACTATCAGTCATGGATCGGCCCCAGAGTCAGCACATTTCAGCCGTATGCAAACACAATGTGATTATTGAGGAATATGATTAAAACACATGTTTAACTTTGTCCAGTGTCAAATAGTCTATTTTTTCTCTAATTTAAACAACTTGTAAATTAGTTGCAAGGAGCTACTTGCGACTTATTATCAGGCTGAATGACTGTCCCAAGCTTGATGCACAATATTGTAACAGATTCTTACTTTGAGGAATGTGTGCAGGCATAAACCGACCTCCCAGAGAAGGTCCAATCTCTTACTCTTCTCAGGTGACAACTCCACCCCCGAGTAACTATATATCTTTTTTAAGGAAATCAGAAAAATCCCGTTTTGGGTTTGAAACAGCAACTTTCACTAAAAGGTAACAGACTTGCTGTACTTCTAAACCATCAAAATAAAAATAAATAGGCAGTTTCAAATAGCCACCAGTATGGCAGTAGCACGAGTAAAAGAAAGAGTGGCAAAGTTAGCCCAGTGTTTAGGTACCAGTGTCTACAAAATCGTTCTCACACTCATGAGAACCTTTTTATTGGCTCCTGTTCTAAAAATTTGCCATGTACCCGCCGTCTCATGAAGGAGGATCTCCCCCTTCAGTTCCTCTGTTTGCTGTCTTTCCAACTTACTCATGTACTTTCAGTCACATTTACACGTAAAAAATACTTGTTCCTCATCTGCTGCGTCCTGTTGTCTGACCCCGTAACACTGTCTCTACCAGACTTTCATGTCTCCTTTCCTCACTCCCACCAACTTTATTTTCCCATCTGTCTTCTTGTAAGTGGGTGGCAGTGAGCCAAGCACTGACCCACTTACCTTAACCATAACAACCAGCAACGACATCTTGATTTGATGGGACAGAAGGTTCTCCAAGAATCACTGCTGTTACTGGAGGTTGGGGGTGCTGGCCAGCTGCCTTCAGGCTGAATAGTTTGGGAAGAAAGCACAGGTAGGAAGTGGTAGTTATACATCACTGTGGTGTTTAACCTCCCTGCAATATCTCGTAGAACTTATTCCCGAAAGAGCAGCTCGTGCCCTCTCACAGGGCAAAATGTAATAATTTCCTGTACTGTGCAAATAAACCTCACACACACACACACACACATATATACACACAAACAAGCTACTGCTGCTCTGCTTTTAGTCGCAGTGAAATGGTCCATTTGTGTGATAATGTGGAGTGCGTGGAATTCATAAAAAGTCATTATTTCCACATCCTATTTTAAGAGTGCCGATAAAAATGTCATTAGCCGAGTAGTTTATTCAGGCCCATTAACTCCTCCACACACTGCTAAACAAACAGTCGGGCTAATCCCTCACCAGAAATCTAAAGTTAGCCGGATCCTGAGTTGCACTGCTCCACAGTTCCTTTCAAACACAGGACTGGAGCATATTATCATTAATAAAGTTACTGACAGCCTTTTGAACTACACCAAGACAGTAGACTAACATTCAGAAAAAGTACAATTGAACATAAAAATGGTAGCCTTTGCTTAACCTTATAGGACAATATATGATGTAGTAGTACTATATAAAGTCATTATAAGAAATGAGAAATATTGTACACATTGTAACCAAAGTGTAGAATTAGAATGGAATAGTTATGATTAAATAAATGAAACGTCTGGCTGGATTTCTGATTTCTGGCCAGCAGAGTTTTTATTTTGTTGTTGTTTTTTTTTAACCTGAGTTGTGTTCACAAATAATCAGATCCATCAAAAACCATTTTACATTTTTATTACTTAGAAAGTTTTTTTTTTTTTTATTGTTATGTAATTTGACTCCATCTCCATATTCTTCTTTTTGGAGCTCCTCTTTTCTGTATCTAACCAGCCTGTGCTGTTCTGTAAGGGGATCTTGCACCTGCTCTTTGCTTCCAGCTTCCAAGATATGTACATGGAAGGACTTGGGAATTCGATAAGAGAGCCATGCCACCAAGTAAATTATATATAACAATTACTGCAGGCTGAAATGACTCTCTTCCTTTGTCTTTGCACCTGACAAACTGCTTCATATATGACTGTGTTGCACCTCACATCTACAAAGATGATAAACTCACTAAGGAAATGAAAGAATCAAGCCAGAGTAAATATACTTCCAAAAGCTGACATGGTTTACTTCAACAAGTGCTGACTCTAGGACGACTCAGCTGTGTGAACATATCTGTTCATATCGCCATTAACACGACTGGTTGGGAATAAGGGAAAAGAGAAGAGACCAGAGAGGCAGGACAAAAGGCAAACTATAGGAGAGACAGCCAGAGTTTAATATCTGCTAATGATTAAATATAGAGTGATGTATAAACATGGAGAGAGTGAAAAAAGATGAGTGAAGAAGAAACACTCAGTGCACGATGGGAAGTCCCATAGCAGCCTAAGCCTATTGCAGCATAGTAAGGGATGGTTCAGGGTCCCATGATCCAGCCCTAACTATAAGCTTTATCAAAAAGGAAAGTTTTAAGCCTAATCTTAAAAGCAGAGAGTGTCTGTCTCCCAGATCCAAACTGGGAGCTGGTTCCACAGAAGAGGAGCCTGAAAGCTGAAGGCTCTGCCTCCCATGCTGCTGCTAATAACCCTGGGAACCACAAGTAAGCCTGTAGTCAGAGAGCGACGTCCTCTATTAGGATAATAAAGTACTATGAGGTCTTTAAGATATGATGGGGGCTGATTATTCAAGATTTTGTATGTGAGGACATTTAGTTCTGAATTTAACAGGTAGCAGAAGAGAAGCTAATATGGGAGAAAAGTGCTCGCTCTTTCCAGTTCGTATTCTCGATGCAGCATTTTGGATCAGCTGAAGGCTTTTCAGGGAGCTTTTAGAAGTAATAGGGAAATAGCATCACTCTGAGACAGGATATTTCTATTGCACAAATGAATGAAGGCAGTCCTATATATTTGCTTATTGTGCACACCGAAGCACAGTTCCTTTAATACCAACAGTGTGTTTGATATCCTCATCAAAAAAGGATGTTACTTAGAGTGTTACTGCAGGCCAAGGTAATGCCATTTAAAGTAAGTATCTAGTTAGACAGCATGTTTCTAAGAATTTTAGGACTGAGTACAATAACCTCAGGTTTGTCTGAATTTAGTAGCAGGAAATTAGAGGTCATCCAGGCCTTCATGTCTTTAAGACATGTCTGTAGTTAAACTAGTTGATTTGTATCATTTGGCTTCATGAATAGACAAAGCTGGGTATCATCTGTATAGCAATGAAAATGTGTTTTTTTCCTAACAATATTACCTGAGGGAGGCCTGTATGATGCAAAAAGTCTAGATCGCAGCACAGAACCCTGTGGAACTCTGACTAACCGTTGTGTGTCAAAAAGACTCCTCATTTATATGCACAAATTGGAATCTTTTACACAGATATGATTCAAATCATTGTAGCGCAGTTCCTTTAATGGCTACAGCCAGGGATTAAAGTGGGATTTGGAAGGTGGAGTAACCCTAAGATGGGCCGTAACAGTGCAGCATGAGCAAAAGAATCACATAGAAATAAGTTATATAATAATTTTTATTGTGAGCTTCAGTAGATTTTACTTTGTGTTCAGGTTGTTATCAGCTGACCTGCGCTGCTACTCAGATATTCAGTCAGTATGATAGCAGCAGATGTTTCATGCACTATCATGGCTGATTTCCAACCTCTAGACCAGGGGTAGCCAACACGGTGCCCGCGGGCACCTGGTCGCCCGCATGGACCATGTGTGTCGCCCGCAAGAC
>JAVDPK010001054.1:20859-127339 GCA_034780415.1 Cichlasoma orientale | reverse complement strand
TGTGTGTGTGTGTGTGTGTGTGTGTGTGTGTGTGTGTGTGTGTGTGTGTGTGTGTGTGTGTGTGTGTGTGGCTGGTGGTTTGGTTAGATGGAAGTTCAAGGATCATAGCATTAGCTGTGGTTTAGCCTTTGAAGCCCTCCACTTTCAGAACAACCTTTACCAGTCATCTCTAATCTAATTTCACACCGTGCACAGACCCACAAAATGGCTTGGGATGTAAAGCAAGGCAGAACAATGTCCTGAGAGAACGTTTTCATAGACATGGAGCCAACAGAAGGCAGGTGACACCACAGAAGCCCACCCTGGTGTGAGGGATGACAGAGTTGGCTTATACCTGGTCCATGTCTATCTCTGCCTGGCTCTCCTTCAGCTCCAGCTGCTTATGCAACCTGGTCACCCTCTCAAGGAGCTCCACCACAGCGCTGCAGCTCTCTTCGCTTCTCGAGCTCCCGAAATTAGACATTAACTTCTTGAAAGCCTTGTCCTCACACCTTATCGAGAACACATAATAGAAGATAAAAAGTCAGTCAGACTGACACAAACTGTACATAAAAGATGGACACACCCACTATGACATCACCTATTGGATTGTGGACTACTGGTTTTTTTTTTGTTGTTGTTGTTGTTTTTTGCACTGCCATGACTGAATGAGGCTGGAAGTGTCAGTGTCAATCACAATATAACAATGTAACGTCTAAGGCTTACCCTGGTTTTATGTCATTGTTTTTATTTTGTATTTTATTCTAAATATGACCTAAATTGACCAAACAGAAAATCATTCACTGAATAATAGAAACTAGTGATTGAGAATGTTTACTGAGGTATTAAATCAAGACTTCTAAACAATCAGACTTCTTTCTGCAACCAGATATAAGATACATTATATGATAGCATGAACATGCCATACCTTTCCCCACAGCAGGATAGCCTGGCTAAGATCCTCTTCACCTCGTCCACCTGTCTCTGTTGATCTCCGGTCCACTTGTCCTCCTCTTCGTCCGAGGCTGCCTGGCCCTCCACTGAGCGGAACAGCTGCTCCTCCACTGGACAACACATCATCACAATAACCATTATCGTTATCACTGCACAGGTTGGTAGGCAGAGGTCTAGATTAACAACAAAGGCTTGAGGCTAAAACATTTAATGCAGTGCTTTTTTCCCCTGAGTCAACAGAAAAATCTGGACTGTTGTCAGATGTATGTAATGAACAAATAATTGACTAATCATAGAAATAATCATCAGAGGCTATCGCTAATGATATATGGCACACATAAATAATAATAATGTAAATAATTGAATAAATGTTCTTTTTGTATATTATCTCCAGCTCCATGTGGTTGTATTTTGTGATTAATTTGCCAAAAAAAACCCCAAAAAAACCCTCTTCTGGTTAAAAGGGAGTTCTTTCTCCCCACTGTTGCCAAGTATTTGTTTACAGGGGATCATTTGATTGTGAGGGTTCATTCTCTAATATTGTAGGGTCTTTGAAAGCTCACTCAGTATTTATTTTGCTTAGACTTGCATTTAAGATCATACACGAGTGGCTATAGCATCTGTACTTTAGAGGAAATATCATCTTACTCTTGTCTGGGGTCGTTACAGCACATCCTGTTGGGGAACAGCGGTCGTGCTGGGTATCCAGGCAGCATCTCTGGCCTGGCCTGCTGCTAACACTCAGCTGCTGCTCTGCCCTGGCGCTGCTCGGGAGTTGCAGTTTTGACACTTCTGACCTGAAAGAAAGTGCTGCGAGTTCAGCGTAACCCCTTTTCTGCAAATATTGCCATATATGCTGCTGCATGTAAACTGACAGTGGCCAAAGGGGCTAAAACTGCTCTTCACATTTGCACAGATGAGAAAAGTTCAGTCCAAACCAATTGGCAACATCAAAGAGAACATATCATGTAACACAAGGGAGTGTGTATTACGCCACAGCTACAACCGCCATGATAATTTTATAGAGGCCTGTGATGCTGTATGCCAAATCTGGGTGGGGTAATTGAAGCCAGACACTGCATCTTTAAGGCATTTTTACAGTAAAGTGGGTCAGTGGTAGAGAGCCACTCTAAGTGTGCAGGAGTTAGCAAAAGTTTGCAAGACGTGACGTAAAGCATTTGCGACGTTTGTCTTCATCCTGCAGTGGAGAAGACACGTATGACCTAGTGTATATTTCATGTATTTTCTTATGTCATGGTCACATTTAAGCATTCACTCCTGAAAAAAGACTGAGGCTGAAGTTTGGGCGGATCAATCGTTCTGTAATGGTTTGAATTTTCTAGGTTTCTTCTGCTGTCTGCTCTTTTGTGTTGGGGGAAATCCGATAGGGGGCCTTCATAAATCACAGAATAAGTGTTTCCAGATGATGATGTCTTGCCCAAGAAAAAAAAAAAAAAGGCAGAGAGAAAATCTCGGAAAGAGTTTCAGCAGCCTGACTTTCTAAAGAAAAAAAAAGAAAGAAAAAAAAAAAAAGATTTTTAAGAAGTCACGGAGAACTCAAGCTTATATCCTGTTGGCATGAGGCAATCTATGCTGTTAGATGACATTATGCTCTGCGTCTGTGGACTGCTTTAGCTTTGTGCAACACTGGAGACAAACAACTGAAGTCACATGTTAAATTTAGCAAGATTTCAGGCAATCAATCAGAGGGTCGTCGTGTTTAAGTTATAGAGGGCGACGGAGTCGGTTCCTCAGGGACCAGCAGCTGCAGTCAGACTGGCATAGACCTGAACACACACAAAATTCGGCCGGTTGCTGCGGAGACACTGGGGCTCTTTGAGTGAGCCGGTGGAAGGCATTTTTTTTCAAATTCAGGCTTTGGTGTGACTAACTGCACTTTAATTGACAGCGGTTGGAGGGAAGCTGCAGCCTCTGCCCATGAATACTGTAGCAGGCCACAGCCACTGGATCAGGACTTTGACATGCACAGACGCTAATAAAAACAGCTTTATTACAAAGGAAAGATTACAGGCGTAGGGTTCTGCTATATTTTTGGTTTTCCAACTCTGTCTACATCTTAGTTTCCTCGTCACCTATTGTCATTTCTCGTTTTATTTTGGTGAAATTTTTTCCTTGTGTTCCTTTTCTTGTGTAACATCCTGTTTTTGTCCGTTTCCCTCATGGACTGTATAAAAGATGGATGCCACACATGGCATCCATCTGTGGGCTGTGCATTTTGAAGCCTCAAGATTAATGTTGGACAATACAACATGTATGCTTTTTTGGAGCTATATTCAGAAGAGAGGGTGCAGGATCCTAGCAAACTCAGCTAGCAAGCTGCATCCATAAACTATACATGTGAATTGCACAGACAGGGGTATCCTACTCAATGCTAACAGACTGAGGTGAGGCTTACCAGACAGCTATCAGCTACGGCTGCCTGTGTGAACACATTTGTCAATGAAATTAACTCAAGTATCCAAATGAATGAATGATAAAAATAAATAAATAAATCACCCCCACAGAATTGTTATGGAGGAGGAAACTATCCAATAACAATCCTTTTTTGTACCAGCCTGTAAACAAGATTTTTAATGTTATCAAGTTGGACTGTTTCAAATGGGAGTCTATGGGAACTGACTCATTTTTGGCTCCATCCTCAAGTGGCCATTATAGCTCTACCATGTTGGCTTTATTTGTCAGTCGTGGGGGCCGCTGCCGTGTTTCACAAGAGTCAGGTTGCCTGCTCCGCCCTATGTTCACCTAGCTTCAGACTTCATTTTTGTTGTATCAGCTTAAATAAAGCTTGTTTACTTCATTTTGTTTGCATCTGCATTCTTTTCAGGCGATTTATCCCATTTAAAGAAAGCTTCCCATTCCATTTTTTTTTACAGTCTTTGGTGGTGGTGGTGCTGAGTGGGGGAATTCCTACTGGATGAGTAGAGACACCTGAAAGCAGTCCAGGCAGACATCCCGGATAGTGGTTAGACTGTGGGATGCAGCAGACATAGTCAAAATTTGATCAGCAATTATTCTTGTCAATCTGCCAGCATGGAAGCGCCTGACCTGCCAAAATGAAAATCTCTATTAATCTGTTTTGTTGAGAGCCAGAGAAGGAAAAAGATGCTGCAGATTTAATTTGGTAACAGACGGTACTGTGTAAAGGTTTCGAGCCACCCCTCATTTCTTTATATTTTACTTCCAAGGAGCCAGACTCTCTTAATTTTTTAAAAGTGGTCTTGAGCAGCAGTTCTCCAGGCTTTTTGAAGGTCTTTCTTTGGATATTGGCTGCTTTTTCACTCATTTCAGTCCACTGCTTGTACCGGACCATTTTCATTGGGATGTTTTTTTGTTTGTTAAGCCACTTAACACTGACTTATAAATCATTCAAATAATGTAATGCCTGGAGCCCCCATCCTTGGCTTGTGTCAGGGTCCTCCAGTGGGGTCAGTGGCCCACTGCCTCTGGTTCTCTGGGGCTCCTGCCCTTTGGCTATGGGCGCTCCATCTGGGGCCTCCCTCTTCCTTCAGTGGGGGTGGGCATGTTGTCATTGAGATGTGTGACCTTGGGTCTTCAGTACTCTTGAGGGGCCGCAGACAGGCCGGGTCTCCTGGGCCTTTTCTCTGTCAGGCTGTGGCTCATTGTTGCAAGATCGTGTATTTGTTTGTGTATCATTTTTATTTTCTCTCTTTCAGGCCTGGAGAACATTTCCTGAAGAAATTACAAAAAGCTGCCTAAGCTTCATGTATTTATTTCAACTTAAGAAAATCATTCTGGGCTGGAACTCATTTAGACTGATGGTCAGTAACAGTTTAAAAGGATATAAACAAATATTGATGAATGCTCAAAATATACAGAGCTTAATAAAATTATTAAATAAAAAACAAGAAAACACATTTTAGAAATCTGTCCAAAACTTGTTTAAAACTAAAAAAATTATATTCTTATTTATTAGGAAAATAACTCATTTGATCTGAATCAAAAAATGCTTTACTATTTTTTCAGCTTTTTTGTAAAACAGTAAATTTGAATATTTATGGATAACAAAAATTATTATATTTTAGCATCGAAAATATCATTTTGATAAAAGAGGTTGTGCACACTGGTGGATTAACCATTACAGAGACATGGGGTGGCTGCTGCTTCAGGAGGTAGAGCATGTCAAGGCTGCTAAAACTACAGTAATATGGTCAGCTCTAGTGCCCCACCAACTTGCTGTTCAAACCTTAGGTTTACAAGAAGCAGCGAGTCAGAAGAAAGTTGGCTTAAATGGAGGGGAAAGTGGCATGTTTCAGACAGAGGATAAATTGAGGGGCTGCACTCAGGCTCAGTAAAACACAGTCGGGATTATTTTGAACTATCAATCATGCAAAGCTGCTCTGGTACAGCAAAAAATGTTGTAAGAACAGTTATTTTGTCCCTTCATCAGAAAAAAAAAGACAGGAACAAACTGAGGTCATGGTTATGGTATCAATCAGAGAATCAAGGCACAATTTAGCTGTGTACATCTGCTGGAAACTTAAAACAGGCATTATTTTTTTTTGAGGAAGTATTCTACAAGTGCAACAGATGGAGAGGTTAATCAATTTCACATCTCCTTCTCACTCGCTTTTATCAGATTCGTGCATCAAAAGGCACGTTCTGGCTGATCTCTAGCCAAAATGAAATTGAGACTTGGAATGAGCTCATAATGTCAATGTCTGAGCTGAATAAAGGGAAATTTAATAATGCATATATATGCAGAGAAGCCACAAATACATTTCTAAACAAACATAGTATTGGTTTGACAGTAAAAAACTGTCTAGCGGTATGAATTTTGTAGCCTATATAATGCAGGCTAATTAACCCTGATCCCTGAAGGTACACACAACAGTAAATATACACATGAAGAGCTTTATTGTGCAATGTCAGGGCATTTCTAATTAATAGTATCCTGCATTCTATTAGCAAAAGTTTAAAGCCATTCTTTAGGCTGGTGGGAGGCAGTCAAGCTGTTTGTTGTTAGAGCCAGGACACCCAGAGTCCCCCCTGTGTTTATTACAGCGTGGTGCTGAAGTGAACTTTTCATCAACATAACCTCCCCTCCCCCATCATCGTCGACCTCCCTCCACTCCCAGAAGAGCAGTTTCCTCTTTCAGGTGTCATCAGTCAATGACGGTCTGCTTTCCCTGCAGAGGTTAAAAATGAGGGCACGCTGTAAACCTGAGCTTGCACTTGAAGTTCGCCAGTTGTTGGTGCCCTGCAGCATGACGGAGACAGGACTGTGTTTACATAGCTGACGGTTATTAATCAAGTCCTCTTGGGCTGTGCTTGTACAACGAGCTGGTTTCTGGGATACAAATAAAGCACTTCTAGGGATGTGATTATTGTTTTGCACTAGCTGAGGACTTAATCCAAAAACCAATGGCTGTAACATTTACAGAGGGTGGTTAAACTTTCCTTAGCCAGCAAAGTGCAAAGAAACCCCTTAAGTCAAACAAACGATGGTATTAAAAGTGGAGGGAAGTTTTACAGGGAGAGAAGTCCAGCGAGGGTGGGTGGCGCACGCTTATAAGATATTTTGTGTGTGATGTTTTTCTGCTGATGTCAGCTTACCTCCAAACCAGAGGGAGCAGGGCGGCACTTCAGCCTGAAAACGAGTCTACTTGGCAGTGTGGGGTTTTGAAGGCTGCTCAAGAACAACAGCAAGATAGCAGCAGCAGAATGCCACGGGTCCCAGACATCCCTCAAGTGTGTTTTCCACATTATTTAAAGGGTAAGAATGCCATGGCAGCACCTGCTCCCCACAATGCTGCAGCTCTTGAGCTGAGGCAGATAAATGGTATGCTAGACCCTCCTCTTCTCTGTGCTCTCAGGCACCATACAGAGAGCATGAAAAGGCCAGGAGATTATGCCTCCCTTGGGGCCTGCATTCAGAGGTCTGAAGGTTAGGAGAAGCCAGCAAATGAAAAGTGAGTTTTAAACTTGCACATGTAGTACGCATGTGCTTGGGTGTGCTCTCTAGAAATCCCTGGACTTTATAAATTGAGACACCTGGATCTAAGGGGATATTAAAACGTAATATTTTTTTGGATGAAAAGCAGCCAGAGTTCACTTTTAATGACTGATTTTGGACTCTCCACTTCACGGCTTTTCTTTGGGGCACAAAACTAATGAATAAATCCAGCCCTCTTGGTTTGGTTCTTTGCAAAAGATGTTTGTCATTTCGTGAACAAACAGCTGAATGTTTGTTTCTTCCTCCAGATGGTAGGCTTTCCTCCCCCTCATCCCATTTTGTTCCTCTCGCTGTGCTTCCCATTGTCTAATATGTCTGGCCCACAGAGCTCTGTAGACTACAGTGACTGATTTAAGCTCCCTTTGACTCCTCGAAATAAAAAGAAAAACTGAACCAAAAGTAACAAATTTATATCATCACAGCTGCACAAAGACTTTCCAGAGATGTGTTGATCAACTGCTGCTGAAGGTGCGGCTCCCATCTGAATCTCAGCCTCTGCTCTGTTCTCGCAACCCAAAGCAATGGCAGACGTGTTATGCAACAACACCCACATACTGAGGAACACATTTTTTTTTTTTTAATGGACCTCTGCTGGGATGTTGATGGAAAGTTGAAAGGGGACTTTTTAGAGGAGGAACTTGTACATTACCAAATGCTAGAAAAAAAAGGAAAAAAAAAGACTATACACTACATAAAGTAATCTAGAGCAGTCAGATAAATAAGCTTGGTATAGCATGTAAACTAAAAAAAAAAAAAAGGATCTGGCCCTGTGCAAGACAAGACAATGTGGAAGCTTTGCCGGTGTCCTGCAGGTTTTAGATGTGTCCCTGATCCAACACACCTGAATCAAATGGCTGAATTACCTCCTCAGTGTGCAGTCAAGTTCTCCAAAATCCTGCTAATGACTTCTATATTTGACTCAGGTGTGTTGAAGCAGAGACACATCTAAAACTTGCAGGACACCGGCGGCACCCAACGGCAGCAGCTGCAGACATCCATCTCAGATGGCTGTTCTGAACGGAATTTCATTGTATGTCAATGACAATAAAGTTCTATTCTATTCTATTCTTCTCTCGAAGCCTGGATGTGGGGATCCCTGGGCTATAGCTTCATTTTTATTGTACTAAGACTAAATATTATCTTTGTGCAGAGACCTTGGCAAAAGCTAACTTACCTACCATGTTTAATTTGTGCTAAGCTAACTTGCTCCTAGTTACGCTCTATATTTTAAGCTAAAGCTAGACAGTAGCTTGTGATTATTGAGGGTTGTTACCTCACAATATAAAGCACCGTGACGTGACAGTTGTGATTTGGTGCTATATAAATACAATTGAAATGAATAGCTTTAATGTATATTTAATGCTAATACATGAATAATTTGGGTACTTAGTTCTATTCTCTCCTGTTCAATGAGGACTATCTTCAGAGTGCTGCCTAAATGAATGGCAGCCAATTTTGGTAAAAGTGCACACAAACAGGGTCTCTGTAGACGTAAGTGAAAAGTATGTGCAGTACTAATCAAGGTTTGAGAATTTATGAACTCATGAAACACTTTATATTAGTACTTCCTTTAGTACCATCTTTGTCCAAGGACTTCAGCCTTTCCACAATTCGATCGATCAACCGGTTGGTCAACTGCGTGGATGAATGTTTACGAGGACACTTTATATAACACGTTGGCTATTTACTCAATAAAATTACCTGCCTAGTGTGAATCTTACAATAAATGACTGATGAAGTTACGGTCGATCATTTCAACAACTATATGACCTACTAGGCTACTGCATTTTTAAACCCATATGATCTGTGATATTTGAGAAAGTACATTGAAAATAAAATCACGAGTTTATTTTAAAGTAACTCGTAGTCACGTTATTTTGGAGAACGAGATAAAAAGGGCACCAAAAAGCTACAGCGCGTTCACTTCTAACTGTGTCCTTGGATATGATGCGAGTGAGCAAGCTTTGAGGCTTTCGGTGAGAATATCTATGGGGCTTGGTTGCTAAGATCCATAGGATGGGGGTGCCTATGTGGTATTGCTCATTTGGGAGCAGAGTGAAAGAAGTGAGCAAAGATTGATGAGAACAGTCAGTCTGCTGAGATTCTCACTCAATGGAGCTTTCACTTGCCTTTGTGGTATTGAATTATTTGCCATTAGGGCATCAATGGAGGGGCAGTGAAAAGCCTTTTCACGCTCTGCATATATTAGTGGTGTTCAGGGTTAAAAAAGGAAGGGTATTGTGGCTGCTAAAATCGTTTTTTAGAGTCACCTATACGCAGGTAGAAGTGAAGACTTTAAATCATGTGGCTCTGGTTGTCCATGGCTACGTAATAGCAGCATTATGTAGACATTACAAGCATTTAGAGACATCTGCCAGACCTGCAGACACTGATTATATGGTTGCAGTGGGAACAACAGAGCCAGAGATAAACATTAAACCAATGGCTTTGTACTTTAAAAGTGCAATTACACCCTTACTTCCACCAAAATGAATAGTTCCCAACAGTAGTGGAGCTCAAGCAAAACCGACCTGCCACACACGAAGCCCCATTCAATAAACTCAAACACAACAAGACTGAAAATTGGAATAGTAAGCCACATCAAGCCTTTATAAATAGCATGGGAGAGCTTTCCAGGCATGACGCCAGAAGTAAACAGAGTCATTTCAACCTACTGTAGGAGGAATTATAATTCATTATGGTCGATTCTCACCACAAAGGCCTTTCTAATGCAATAACGTGCCAAAACAAGACCTCGTTTCTCGTGACACTTGCTACGCTCGGGGTTCAACAGCTGCTCGAACCTAACAGAGAGGTTTATGTCTAGTCTGTGCGCTCTCGCTGTAAACTTGGGCCAGTATTTCTTTTAGTGCATCAACCCACAGCTTATGTAAAGGCACAGCACAATATATGAGCCCTTTAAAAAACAAAACTCCACCAGTGTTTATCTTAAACATCCACATCAGATCAACAGCGCTGGACAGAAACGGGCATTTAGCATTTTTGTGTGTGTGTGTGTGTGGGGTGTTTCTTGAAATGTATTTATGTTTGTAGGATCCTCGTCAGCCTTGCTTCTAGTATATCTCTGACAAGTCAGTTTGTAAGACAGGATGCCTAAAGTCAAAAACTTTTATAGCTGAGCCAAACGTTGACACTCACCATGGTGACACTGCTGTGAAACTGCCTTTACGGTACAAAAATGTTGATTCTGCAAACTGCAGCAGCAGAGTGAGGACTTCTGGACAGCTTCTCCATGAAGTAAATATCAGTGTACAGGAGGTGGAAGTGGTGTGAAAAATGAAAACAGTGTACAGTTGTTATAAAGGTGAAAACTATCCACGGAGAGCAAAGCTGCTGTAATTTTCAAACCAGCATCAAGTGGATACTCGAGGAACTGCAGTTTTTTTCATTTCCACGTTGGCTTCATTTTTCAGTCCTGGTGGATGCTGCTTGGCTGATCGTCAGCTGTGTTACTATTTTTTCCTGGTTGTCACTATGTGTAATAGCATTTTTCCAGTGGACCACCATCAAAAGAAAAGTCTTCCAAGTAAACGACACCGACTACAAACGAGGCTGTTTTTTCTCCTTCTATTAAGATTTTAAATATATGTATGAGGTAGTCAATGTAAAGTCTGTGAGCTAAATTGCATTGTGCGGGTGAGGGACATGCATGAATGCAGATGTGCAGTGGGCCATTGTAGAAGCAAACCCACTCCTAATTGTGCTTATGTATCAGGTAGGCTTGTGAGTGGGCATCTTTGAGTCTTGCATACAGTTCCTTATAATTTTTCGGTACTGGGTACAAACACGCAGGCAAAACATTCTTGTTGCAAGTTACGTGATGTTCTAATGATTGCCAGTTGTTGCCTTAAGAAATGAATCAATGAGAAAGAAGACTGCCAGCAAGAAAATATGAAGACAGGATTTGAGAAATTAACGATGTTGCAAACGTTTTATCATGAAGCAAATGTCATCAAGATGTTTGTTTGTTGGAGTGTTTTGGTAAGAAAGAGAATCTGTGTTTGGGATTAACAGCACTTTAGTCTGGTAATTGCTCCAAGCATCCTCTACTACAGCAATTATTCAGTTAATATAAAGGCAATGGCAGTTCAGTCAGGATGGTGCAGGATGCAGTCCTATACTCCGACCTAAACATTAACATAGCAGTGTTTGCTCAGACTGAAACTCTACATGTGAATGTGAGAGTGTTTACCTGTAGTAGAGGAGCTCTGACTCCAGCTGAAGGACGTGTCTCTGCAGCGCAGACACATGATTTGCCTTTGCTTCCAGTTCCTTCACTTTACCCAGTCCGCTGAGCAGTGCCTGCCGGGCCTCCTCCACCTTCCTCCTCATAGCCACCTGCTCCCTCTTCAGAGCCCGGTTGCAGTCCTCCAAAGCGGCCACAGTCTCTTTAGAGCTCCACAGTTCCTGCTCCAGTCTCTGATTACAACGCATGGCTTCGTCCACCTGTCGATCCCGCGAGCTACGCAGCAGTTCTATTTCATGGATTATGTTTTGAAGGCTTTTCAGGTTGCTGTTGACCATTTTCTTCTGGATGGCTTGTTTCTGGCGAGCCACAAAACAGCCTTCGTCTGCTTTGTGTTTGGAGTGGCTTTTCCACAGTCCGACCTGAAGAAAAGAGGAACAAGTTAAATGAGGCGTCTTAAGTGAGATGTTCCCTTAACTTACTAGAATGACTAAGCAGGTTCTGGTTTTGTAGGAAATTGTAAATAAGTGCTGTTTGAATAGATCACAAAAATGGACACAAGGCTGTGGTAAATATCTACTGCTGTTAAATTGTCAGTTAACTCTGTAATAAATTATTCTAGTAGGACATCATATCAGCAGTCATATCTATTATAAGGCCTCACCCTATCAGAATATGAGATATTTGGGTTTTGGAAACTGTCATCCCAAGTTTTAGGAATCCCTGTCCCAAAATCAAATCTAACTGTTTCAATGTTTGTTTTCCCAGAACAGACATTTTTGTCTAGCTGGCACTATATAAATAAAAATGAATTTCTTTGAAAACTGAGTTGATGATTCATCAGGCATACATTTTTAGTTTAATGTCTCCCTATAAACAACTTAGCTTCTTTAAAAGGGGCAGAATTTCTAAACAACCTATCAATGCTTGCATCTGCAAAACTCATGGATTTTCATGAAAGCCCAAGACTTACGAATGCCTACAACTGCAGAGGAGCTGGTTTAACCTGTTAAGAAGTCCCCACTGACCCCCCTCCATGACCATCTGAACATGAACCCCGTCTCCAGCCCAGCAAAGTTCTCATTAAGTCCTGTGCAAACAAGCCTGTAAAGCTGAAACAACATATGTCTTAGCTGGTGCTAATTCACAAAGTCCAGAAACCAGAAAAGAAACTAACAGAACTCAGCAGTTGATATTTAGTGGTGGAAATGACTTAATTCTGTTTCTAACTATTCAAATTCTCCAAATGAAGAAGGGTGAGTGTGTGGCTTCTTGGGGTCTTTAGGGGAGTGGGGCCACAGGACACACACCCATGTTTCCTGATGGAGGTCCCTGAAACCTGGGTTTTATTTTCTTTACAGTAAATAGTGGTTATAAATCATCTATTAATCCTTTAAAAGTCATCAATAACTACTTTTAGGCGTTGGTGACAGTATTTGTTGGGTGGCCCCATCCCTTCAGGAAAGGTTGGGCCCCAGCAGCACCCCTGTCGCCTTACCCAAAGCCTGAAGGCACATCACATAATGCGCATTTTTAATGGGCTTTGGGGATCCAACTGAAAGATATTCCATCCTAAAAAAAAAAAATACGCTCAGATTTATAGACTCATATTCAAAATTCCCCCTCTCACCTGCAGAGCCAAACAGCGGGCATCACTGCTCTGAAGTGCGGCTCGCATGTCCTCGATCAGCTCCCTCAAACTCGCATTCTCATCTTCCAGTTTGGCTATTCGGTCCTCCGCTTCCTCCAGGGCCACGATCTCCTCGTAGCACTCCCGGGTGCATGAGCCAAGCCTGCAGCCGGAGGCGTGCCGCCCCTCCGGGAGAGGAGAGGGGCTGCTGCTCGCTCCCACAGACAACAGCTTCTCTCGGCGCTTCAGCGGGCTCCTCAAGCGGATCTGAGTCTCTATGTGCTCGCTGTCCATCCCGACCAGCAGCCGGCCGTTCTCATACTGGCAGCCAGCCTTAGTGCTGAAGTATCCACACAGTTTGGCGTGGAAGTGTCTGAAGGTGAGCTCGCTGGGTAAATTGTCCAAAACGTCGTCGTATTCTGTATCCTCCGAGTCTTTGTTCAGTCCCAAAACTTCACACAAGATGTTAAAGTCCTCCACGGGGATTTTCCCCGCACCTTGATAGTCCATGTGGTGGAAAATCTCCTGCAGATACTGATCCAATCCGGTGGCCAAAACTATAATTTCGTTCTCCACTCCCCGGTCCAGTCCGTAATGGTAAGCCAGAGTGCTGACTATCCATTGTGTCCTGCGCGCTGGTCGGCTGTATGGATCAATGGTGTCTATCGCATCCATCATTTCCACTGAGCAAAGTCATATTTCCTCAAACTGAACTGAAGTTACTTTGTTGCTCTTTGCTGCATCCCGTGCGCATTTCTGCTCTCGCTCTGCACAGAAACCTCGAACAGAGTGGCGCAGCTGAAATGAGGCGTGTGTTTAGCCCGAGCAGATTTGAATTTAGTACTGCCCCCAAAATCCGCAACCGGGGGTCCCACTCAGCAACGGAGCTACAACACTACGCATACTATAACGGCCTCGAACTGCCGTGTGCCTGAGTGTAATTGGCACCAGGTGTGTAAACTTTTGTCATTCACTTGGGTTAGACCTTGCTAAGATGTAAGACGCCCAAGAGACTTATAGCCCGTGCAGCAGAGGTATGTCTTTTATTTTAAGCTGAAGAAAATTTCACTGCATGGTCTGTGTGCCGGGAAAACACTCTTATATGGGGGTTTTTGTACATCTTGCACCTTGCTTTGTGCATGATGTAATGCGTGAGAGTAGTCTGTTTAGTAAAAGTTTTCTTCTGTATTTGTAGTGTGCTTTTTTTCCGGATAATTTTCATTTTATTGCATATAAGCTCGTTGTTCCTCCAACACCACAAAGCTTTAGAGTGGGCCTACTTTGTATTTGATAAGTGGCTACTGTACGAACATGCAGTGTCTCTCGGGTTCTCAGTTGGGTTGACCCCTCGTTTGCCACATCTGGTTTCAAAGGACCAATCTAGCAATGGCCAACTTGATTGAAATTTCTAAAAGCAAGTATTGGCAGCTTCCATAAACACACATTTTGAGACATGGCTTTTTAAATTAAGTGGCCAGGTTGAAGCACAAGAACTCTAAGCTCATAAAGTGTGTAGCCTGCCATAAATGTGTTTTATTCTACTGAGAGTTAGAAGTAAATCTCTTAAAGCTTCCATTGCATATTATTATATTTTTTAACATTATGCTGTGGTCACAACATTCTTACATATATAGTACGTTTGCTCATGCAACTCCAGAAAGGTAGCTCAATCTTAGAGTTTGTCTCCACATAATCATACTGTGTTTACCTCCTTACGATGCATCTCTGCTCTCACGCTGGCAATCTCTCCCCGCCCCACATCCACAGCTGAGCGAATCTCTTTTGCAAGCTGCTTCTTCCTCTCCCACAGCACGATTTGCCACCTGCAGATCACAAATGCCAAAGGAAAATCACACACACACACAAAAACACACACTTTGTGTTTCTCTATCTGATTTCTTTTGAATTTAATATAAGCCATGTAAAAAGTTACCTTCATACTGTAAATGTGATTCAAATTGGATTCATTCGAATTACACAGGGGTGGGTTCAAATTTGGCACTTTATAATTTGCCAAAGGTCAGGGCTATAAACACATTTAAGCGCTGATTTTAAAAAAACAAAAGAAAACACTACTTTCACTCACACTCCAAGAGACAAAAACTTTCTCCAAATTTAGTTTTTGCTTAGCATAGCTTTTTTTTTTTTCTCTCTACCAACTTTGATCATCAACATCAAACTGCACCAATTTAAAGAAAGCAAACATTAGTACTCTGGATGTTTGTTTTCTGATAATTCAATGAAGGAAACTTTAAAAAGTGCTTTTGGGGCAAACGTTAAAGGGTCATATCACCATGTGAGGTAGGTGGACGGTCAAAACAACTTTTAGCATATGGAAGGTCGTGTTTTTTGAACTCCTTTTTGACACCAGGTTCATCTTCTAGCCACGATTCCTTCTCTGTCGAGACATTTTCAAATGTTTGAGAATCGTTCTGATTTTTCTGTTAACTTAAGAATACGCCATCACCATTTTTATTTTCCTAAAATATCTCACCAGGGGTCAAAGTTCCTGAGCTGAAAGAAGGAGGAAAATAAAGTGACTCACTCAGCCTCCACCAGACAGTTGAGGAGCTTCTCTTTTTCCTCCTGCATCTTCTCGAGGTTCATCTGCATCTTTACAGCCTCCCTCTCTGCATTCTGGCCACATAGTTTCACATTGAAGGATATATTAGTATAAAAGTCCAGAAAAGAGAGTAAAGGTCAAATAACGAAACCCTCATGTCGTGCCTTAAGTCTGTGACGGAGGTCTGTCTTCATCAGGGCGTGCTCCTGCTCCAGAGCCTGGCTCAGAAGGCCCTTCTCGCTCAGCAGCCTGTTGAGCTTCAGCAGGTCGTGTCTGAGCGTCTTTGAGCTCTTCTCCAGCTCAGCCTCCTCGCGGCGCTCTGACTGGATCTTACCTGGAAGGGTTGGAGTCGGTGTGAGAATGAAGTGGAGATGGCAGCATACAGGTTGTGACAGACGTGTGTGCATCTGTGTTGCGTACTCTCCATGTAGATTTTGAGCTGCTGCAGTCCCGTGTGCTCCGTCTGCAGTTTGAGCACCTCTCTGCTATTGGCCTCTAGGGATTGAGTCAGTCCCGTCAGCGTCCACTGTTGTTTCATCCACAGCTGCTGGTCACGCTTTATATTGGCTGCCAGATCCTCAATCTGATCCATCACTGACTGTATCTTGATGTGCAGAGGACTGAGGTCATCATGCTGCAAATGCAGGCACACAAATTCAAATGTCAGCCTAATTTTTGAAAAGGATTCAAAATGATTCTGCATCATTTTAACACAAAGGAACTGAGCATTACTGCCCCCAGTCTCTCACCCCGGTGCGGGCAGCTTGCGGTAGCCGATGATTGTTGACTGCTTCTGCTTGATGAGTCTAACAAATGCAGCAGCCTTTGCCTGATTGGCTGTGAGTAACTTGCTGGACTTCTGGACCTCCTGATCGAGGGGCTCCTGAGTCAGTGCCAGGCTGTCCGCTCGCTGGCCGATCCTCTCACTCTCCAGCTTCGCCGTCAGCAGCTCCTCCTCCTACTGCTTCAACTGGTACATCTAAAAGGGACAAAGAGATGATGAGAAGCACATAAAGCTAGTATGTCTTTCTTTATTTTTATTCTTATCATATTTTGCATCAGTTGTTTGTGACACAATTTTTTTACATTCTTATTGTTCAGTATCTTTTGCTTTCAACATACTTTTCTTGTTATTTATATGCTAGAATAGTTTAGAACAGAATAATGCTGATTTTTCTCTTTTTTTATTAATTTATTTACATATTGTAAAAAGGTATGGCTAAAAGTTCATTTTCCTCTGTAGTGGTGATGAGGACTGTAGATGGGGACACATTAAAAAAAACAAACAATCAAATGTGGAAAATGTAATCCTGACACAGAGGAAAAAAATAGTAACAAACAACTTTTATTGTCACATACACATGCATGCAGTGAAATTCAGTATCTGCATTTAACCCATCACCACACGTGCAGCACACACACAGCACAACATGCGGCGCAGGGGGCAGCTACAAAGTGCCCGGGGAGCAACTGGGGGTTAAGGGCCTTGCTCAAGGGCCCACAGTGGTGTACTGAGACTGGAGACAGGCGCTCACTGGTGTGAACGTCTCCAAAAGGCCAAAAACCAAAAGACTTATTTTTTTAAATACTTTGCTTAAAGTGTCAGTCTATAACACCGTACTGCTGGAGTGTCCCTTTGACTAAAACAAGCCCAGTCTGAAGCTGAAGACCTGAACAATATATGCTATAAAGGGAATAGCACTGTTATGATAATAACAGGAGATTTCAAAAGAACGGGGATTTGGTGTTATGAGCCGGCACCACCTGAGTGATAACTGACACTGGGATGTTCCACAGGCTGTTTTGAAGTTTTCCTGCCTTTGCGTACCTTCTCTTTCTTGCGCGCGGCGGTCTCATCTGTGAGCCTTTTGGACTGCATGGCAGCTTTGATGTGGAGCAGCTTCTGTAGCGCGCAGGTCGTGATGTTTTTTTCCAGCTCCAGCCGCACAGAACTCTCTTTCTCCAGCTGTCTACTCTGATCGCTCACTTGAGCCTGGTGTGAAGCTAATTCCTAGAAAAAATGACGGGAGGTGTTAAAGAAGGACAAACAGGTCGCGTGATGTTTCTGACCGTGGACCAGGACCGCTCTGTGGAAAAACACTGGCCCGTGAGAGTGCAGCGAGGGTCCGCTCTGTCTCCTGCACAGTGAGGAGGCACGTGCTGTAGCGGGCCTGCAGAGCCTCTTGCTGAGCCTGCTTCTCACTGATGAGCTTTCTGGAGTTGGTGCAGTACGTCTGAGACCATTTCAGCTGCATGGTCAGAACCTCATTTTGCTCCTGCTCTGCAGCGAGGGATTTCTTGTAGCTGTCGATCTCTTTGTCCAGTAAGGTCACCTGGTGCTTGGCCTCACTGAGGAAAAGAATCAATGAACAGACGCTCACATTTAGATTTGTGTTGCTTTTCCAATAAAAATCAGATCGACTCACATTATTGAGTGTTCTAAAAACACATTTTTAATAAACATCTGCATATGCAGGAATCTGAGTTTATTTTATTGTTTTGAACTTCATTTATACCCCTAGATCAAAAAGTAGTGCAAACAATCTTTCAATGTAGACAAATATCATTTTCATGATATGATTCATAAAATATGTTTAGATCAGGGGCATCATATGTTACACGTACACTTGAAGTGCATTAGCACCTTTAACGCGTACTCAGTAACACATAAATTACAGCCTTCCATATCTAGCGGTCTCACCGGGGAGCCTCCTGCATGGCACTGAAGGCCTCGTCTTGTGCCTTGGTCCTCTTGACGCTGCTGTCCCAGTGCTGCAACAGCTGTTTGCGGGACACCGAGAGTGACTCCATCTCCACCTCCGCCTGCACAAATGAATACTGGTGTTGTTTGAAGACCTAACTGTCTCAATCTTAGTTGCTTCATGAGTTAGTAAATGATTCATGAATGGGGAGAACATCATAACCTTCTTGTGTTTCTCTTTTTCTCTCGCTCAAATATTCTTGTGTTGGCTGTGTCCACTAAATCAGTTGAAGTCAACACTATACTATCATTAAATCAAATAACATGCACTCAGCAGTCATTAGTTAAAGTTAGTCCAGATTGGACCAACTTTTGCCTTCAAAACAACCTTAATTGATTGTGCCACAGTGATTTTTGCCCGTACTGACGCGACAGCGTCACACAGTTGCTGCAGATGTGTCGGCTGCACGTGAATCTCACATTCCACCACATTCCAAAGTTGTTCTCTGAGATCAGACTGAGATCTGGTGACTGCAGGCCATTTCAGTCCAGTGAACTCTTTGTCGTGCTCAAGAAACCAGTTTGAGATGATCTGAACTTCGTGAACAGGCACATTATTCTGCTGAAAGCAGCCATCAGAAGATGGGGACACTGTGGTTGTGATCATAGAGGGATTGATGGCAGCAATACTCGGGTAGACTGTGGCTCTGAGAGGCCAAAGATGTGCCGCACCATTACACCACCGCTGCCATGAACAGCTGAGACCAGGCAGGACAGATCCAAGGTTTCACACTGTTAGCACCAAAATTTGGCCCCACCATAAGAATGTCAAAACTCATCCAATCAGGCAGCATCCAGTCTTCTATCTCAGTTTCCTGTTTCCTGTTCTTAGATGACAGGAGTGGCTCCCCGGGTGGTCTTCTGGTGCTGCAGCCCATCTGCTTTAAGGTTTGTGCATTCAGAGATGCTCTTCTGCACACCTTGGTTGTAACACGTGTTTATTTGCGTTAACGTTGCCTTCCTATTAGCGCGAAGCAGTCTGGTCATCCTCCTCTGACCTCTGGCATCAACCATGCATTTCACCCAGAAATACCCCCCACTGGATACTTACCAGTCTCTATAAACCCTAGACATGCTTGTTCAGGGAAATCCCAGCAGATCAGCAGTTTCTGAATTAAAGACCAGCCCATCTGCACCAACAACCACACCATGTTCAAAGTCCCTTAAATCACCTTTCTTGCCCATCCCGATGCTCACTTTGAACTCCAGCAGGTCGTCTTGACCACAATGCCTACATGCCCTGAGTTGCTGCCATGTGATTGGCTGATTAAATATTTGTGTTGAACAGATCTACCAGTAAAGTTTAATCGCTGTATCAAAGGCCAATTTTCAATCTGAAGGATGTTAATGTTTTAAAGCTTCACTAATCAATATTAAAATATTATTTACATCAACAAAATGTTTACTTGCTATGAGTAATATGAAAGCTGACACTCATAATAAAATCATAAAGCGGTCACTAGCATCTCAAAGCCCACAAGTTTGCTTTTGTGTCCAAAAAAATTCTGGTAGGTCCATAATTTCTATTAAAGTTTGAGGGATTAAGTGCACATCTCTTCATGTAAAGGTGCAGCACATAACCTCTGATGGTGCAGCAGTTACCTCACAAAGGTCCTCTTTGACTCTCTGGGTCTCCTCTGCTTGAGCCTTGGCTTGGGCCTCATGCGCGGCTATCTGCTGCTTCAGCCTGTCCAACTCCTTTGTTAGGCGGTCCACATATAAATCCTGATGACACAGAGGAGTGTTACTATTTCTGCCTACATAATTCAACCAAATCTCCAAGACGTGTAAATGTGTGTGCCCACCTGCTTTAATTTCTGGTCTTCTGTCTGAGTCTTCTCTGCTGCCGCTTTGCATCTGGCCTTTTTGGTGGTTCTGACTTCAGAGCGCGGACCTTCACTGACTCCTTGGGTGAGGATGAGCTGCTGCGTCACGTTGTCTAACTGCGCCTGTAGCTGGGACACTGAGGGAGGACAGAGGAGTCGGGATAAACATAACACCTCAAATATGATTTACATTGAAACATCAAGTATTACATCAATCATCTCAGTTTTGTTAATTAGAGATTATAAGAGTGGTCTAAAATCCAATCCTGGATCAGCACAAAGATACAACAACCAAAAAGTACAGATAAAAGATAAAAGTACTGATTTTACTTTTTAGCAGTTGCTGTTTGGAACTGGACTTGAGAGATCTTGTTATATTTATTCCTGACATTGTAACATTTTAAGATTGCAGTTAAACCCTGTAGCCTTCAAGCATTTTTCTCCCCATTATCTCAAAAATATTTAGAGGGACACTTACAACTCTTTCTATGCAAAGTGCTTCAAATTCAACCCATTATTTATGACATATATTCATACCATATGTAACATATCGTGTTTGTCATTATTTGGCTGATGAAAGCCTGGGACATTTCCTGAACACCTGTCTTATGTAACACAGCAGGTGTGCAGTGTTTTTCAGTTACCACACAGTTCAACAGCGTCATCTCCTGGACATTTAAACAGAAACCTTGTGCCTGCGTGTGGAAATGAGTGAAGTAATGGCGCAAAGATGGGGAGATTTTTTGGTGAGAGAAGTAGCCGACCTTTTTCTTCAGTGCCTGCTCGACGCTCTCCAGCCGTTGCTTGAGCTGCACGTTCATCTCAGCTTGGTATCTTCTGATGATGGGCTGCCAACAGATTAAATATAGCTACATATGAATATAATAACAGCCATTGGAAAAGATATACAGTATTATGTGTATGAGCTTATTTTACAATAGTTTGCACTCATCTACTACACATATAAGATCATAACTCCATTTTCTCTTTGATGAGCAGTAAGGCAAAAATCCACTCATCAGCTAATAAATGCTGGTTGTGTAAAGACTGAAGGAGAAACTACAAACATGCTCAGGGTCCAGAACAATAAACTGCCCCTCCTCATCTGCAGGGCCGCACTTCATGCTGTGCAGTGTTCTTGATGACGGGGCGTAGTGGACACTACAGGCAGGCAGTGATTTTTAGTTGTTTTTATCGATTGTTTAGAATAAAGTATTTTAGTAATCCTTGTGTGTTGTGTGTGTTTTACAGTATATCACTGTCTGCCTGCTGTCCTTCTGGGTTTTGTTTTTTCTTTTTTTTTTGGTTAGTCCGCCCAGCGTTGGATTGTTTCTTTTTGATATATGTGAGGGCGGACTAATTAATTTTATATATTGTTTGTTCGTATGTCTTGTGTCGTGTCGTGGGTCACTTCCCTGTTTAAGACTAGTGCTCCACACTTCTGTCAATCTTAACTCTGAAAACCCGATCCTGTTTTACCTCTGGTGTTTGCATGCAAATCGAACTGCAGTGAAATGAGTGCATCATACACGTGTGGGTTGCAGTGAGTGAACGGTTGCAGTGTTTATGCGGGTGTGTCCGCCTGAAGTGGTGTGTTGATTGACAGTGAATGGGGAAAAAGGTTTATAAGGGAACCCCCCTGTGTAACAATAAAACCTATGATTATTATAAATGGCATTTATCTCACGATCCTCTCTGACACTCTCTTTACCTTCACAACACTATTCACACGCTCCACCTTTAGGATGACCCCTACTTCACATCTTTCTACCTGCGTCATGGTACAACAGTTTGCATCCACCTCCAATGCTCCTGGCCTTGCTTCCCTTCCAGCTGTTCTCATGCACATACAATATATCTTTCTTCCTTCTCTCCATCATATCAGCCAACCACACGTGCATCAGTGAGCCTTGGTCACCCATAACCCTGTCACTGGTTCATCACTGTTCCCTTCCTTGGACCACTTTGATAGATACTGATCGATTCAGACCAAGAACACCCCACAAGATCTGCAGTTCTTTAGATGCTCTGACCCAGTCATCTAGCCATCACAATTTGACCCTTATCAAACATATATTCATTATAAGGGCCCTTTTTCTCATCATGGGTACATTTTTAGACATTTTTTTTCTACATGGCACTAGATACAGTATAAAATGGTGTTGTTGTCAAAGCCTGTGGATACCTTGAATGCATGAAATATTTCTCTTATCATATCATATCATTTGATCATATCGCCGCCTCGAGAGCCCTACTGCTGGACAAATTAAAAAGCTTTAACTTTCAGATATCCTGTTAACCATGAAGAGAGACATGTCTTAGTCTGTGATTTTCTGACTACCAGGTGAGACCTCACTAACTGAGAACTTTCCAGTCCGTTCTTATGGGTTATTTGAAGTCATGTTCAACATTTCTCTGGATGAACCATTGATGTCAGACCAGCTGAAGGCTGAACTCAATCCGCTGGTCATCACAATTATGGGATGTACACATCATTTTATTTATTTTTTCATATGTGTGTGAATTGTTTTTCTCACTCATTTGACCTTTTCTGAAAGAATATAGTGGTTTCCGCTTTCAGCACTGAGTCATTTTATGGTTTATTTCTCTGTCAGGAGAAATGCATGCCGGTGTATTGCCAGTATAAGTTCCATAATTTGAATGTGCACAGGACAAAGCATCACAAGCAAGATGCAAACATCCACTTCAGAGATGCGAATGTAATCTTGACTGGTTTGATAAGTCCAAAAGAACTGTACGAGTTCCTGTGTGGCCTCTGGAGATGGAGGTTCGCGATCGCGACAGAAAATTGGAAGAAGCAATGAAAACGCCAAAACTTGGCACTGTGTCAGAGGGTGATATCCAGTGCAGTGGATCAGTATTACAGCAGAAGACAGTGGCCATTAATACTCATGGGATTGCAAACCTAAACCTCTCTGAGCTGCTATTGGGGAAGAAAAGTCTGAAGGTGCGCTTGCCAATTAAATGCAGCCCTTTGCCTGTGCCACTGGACAGAGAGCGAAGCCCACATAAGAGGAAGATATTAGAGATGCCAATGCCACAAGGCCATTACTATGCTGCCAATTCTCAACTCAAAGTCAAAGTTGAGATAACTTGCCCACTCAGTGTCCAGGATGACAGCTGTGATGCAGAATCCTGTAAGGGTCAATTTGGCCGCATCATCTACCTCTTTGGATACAGCGACTCCTCTGTGATGACCAAGCTGAAGTCAGAGATCCTACAAATCAATGCATCTGGGCTCACGCTCACTGGAAAATCTAGAGACAGCCCTGTCAAATTACCTAATGAATTTCAAGCCCAATGAGACCAAGGATCTGGATTTTGTTTCAGGGTTTCATGTGATAGATAAGAAGACCCACGTCTTTGTTCTTGAAGGGCTGAAACAAAAAGCAGTGAAGAGACTTTGGCAAGCCATTCCTGTGAAGTAAGCCAGTCCATGTTGTCTTGTCCCAACAGCCGGTGTTAACAATTTTCACCTGTGCTCTCTGTTGGATAAAGTGTTTAGATTCCAGTGAGAGTGCTGTGTGATGTGTGTGATGTTTTGCAGACTAAGTGGGAGTGAGGAGGAGCAGGTGATAGTCCTCTATAATTCAAACCTGGCTTTTTCCCTAGATGTGAGCCTGAGTCCTGTCTGTCTGAGTCAGTCACTGGAGACCATCATGAAAAAGTCTCAGATCTACATTAGAGGCACGGTCCCCCAACCCTGTTTTCAGGCTTTGTCAAGGCACTCCTAAAGTGAAATTGTAGCTGAATTTGACATTTATTTGTGATTAATGGTCGCAGCAGGACAAGCCATAAACACAAGATGGATAAATAATCAGAGTAAAAATTATTTTTTATCCAGAACAACCTTAGCTTTGGTTTAGAGTTGTGTTTCTGGCAACTATAATGTTACATGATGCTAGTAACTCCAATGTTTGCTCTTTTTTATTTTATTTTATTTTTTATTTCGATTTGGTCTTCACCAGCTTCCATTTGCATCCGGCCCTTAAATGAAAGTTAAAGCTAAAGTTCCATCAGTGAAAGTTAATAAGAGTGAGCAGAGCATTAAAGCTGCAAGTTGTTAAACCAGAACAATGAGATGAAAGGAAAAATTAGCTTATAGCTGGTAGAGTTGGCTTAAACTGGTTTAAGCTTTCACCTTATACAGTCACAGGATGTTTTTGCATCTACAATTGTTTTTAATTTATATAACTAACTAACCAATGAATAACGTCACAGTTCATATACAGTATTTCATGTACAATCTTTGGTTCTGTTAATTATAACTAACGGTCTAATTGTTGAGTACTCACTGGTAACTTCGCCATTGAAGGATCTTATCAAAATTAATATTTCAAATAAAGCAAACACATTTGAATCTCACTCTATAAAACGGACATATTTGTGTAACAAAGTGTTATTATCTTTATTTCCTAGGTTAAGCCAGCTTTGTCAAGTAAAGCAGCTTAAAGAGGTGGTGGAGTACAACCTCTTCCCCTCAGCTGACATGATTCTCAGCCTGAGCAGCGTATTTGGCTCATATGCTGACCAGCAGGAGCAGAAAGTTGCTGCAAATACTGAAGGGGGACATTCCCACTCCGCCTGTCAGGATAAAAAGACACGGGCCGATCAGCACATAGATATATATACATGTATATATATCTATGGATCAGCACACGGAACACGGAGTACATCAAATGGAAAAAGAACAGGCAGCACATACCTCTCCAAAAGTTGAAAGACTTCATTCAGGTGTGTGATCCTAAAGTACTGTACTCTGACTTGAATCTGGATTATTAACAGACCCACTCGTGTGTTTCATTATGTTCCAGGAAAATATTAAAAAGGTGCGAGAGCAGAGCGAGCAGTTGCAGAAGCCAGAGGCTGCGGGTAGACCAGCACACAACTACAGCATCCAGACCTTCAACTCAAGCGAGCAAGCTAAGGAACTGCTCTGCAAAGAGATGGCCAAGGTCTGTGTAGCACCTGCATACAGTATAACACTTGAATCAGTCGAACTTCATTAAAAAATATGTACACATATAATGAGAACTTGTTGTTTACTGGCATGGACATCTCAAGCAACTTTCTACTAATAGATGTTTATCAGCTAAAATATTCTACATTTCATTTGTTTTCAAACACGGTCAGTAAAAATGTAAAATGCAGGCTTGCATATTAGTACATACATAATGAATCTTAGTAATGCCATCTTTTTCTGACTGCCTCAGGCGCCTGGGCGCAGGTTTACCTACAGTCAACAGTATAACAGTGCAACGATGGAACCGGGAGACGTTCCATCTAAAACCAACTCCAGAGCTTCTTCTACTTCTACATTTTGGAATACTAGCATGAGCAGGTCCAAAGTGCACCCTGGTCATCCAGATGAAGCTCGCGTGGAAGAGCTGAGGGAAGTAAAGTTCACAGGGTGTAATAATATTAGACCTCCTGCTGCTTCAGTTGTCCTGGACACAATTATTTATTGTCCCAGTGGCAGTAAAAAAAAAAAAAAACAACACATCTGCCTAATTTCCCAAAGGTATGTGATGATAGTGTGTGTTTTGTAGTTGATAATACTAATTTTCAGTGTGCTTCCAGCCATGGAGGGAGAACATCCTTCATGCCAACATACTGAAACCCACACTCTCTCGAGACACATGGGCCTGGAATCAGCGCACCGAGGACTTTGAGCGCTACAGGAAACCTCCCCGATTCTTCAGCAACTCTCCTGTGACCATTTACCTGGCTGGTATGGACCCGATCAAGGAACTTTAATTACTTAAAGATCCTGCACTTCGGCTATTAACCGCCTTTAAATGCTGTCTTACCCACTGAAGTATCGAAAGTGCAACAAGGTCCCTCTGTGCAAAAGTCTTGAGCTGCTCCACATTTCTTACTAAATGTAAGATTTATTCCAGCCTCACACGGCGTGCAGAGAAAAAAACACCGACTGCCCTTCAGCTGCCTCCCAGTAATGCGAGACGCTGTGCTGTTGAATGGCAGAAATGAATGAACTGTCATAACTGAAATGAAGTTGTTACATCTAGATAAGCTGCTTTCCAGCTGCAGCCTCATCCGGCCTTTAGTGTTAATTAGTGAGAGGCAGATCATGAGGACTTTTTATGATACACTCACCTTACTATTCTGGAGTTCAGCTAGAAAACGGGCAAAATTAATTTTCTCTGCTGCAGTGTGACCAGGTTACAAGAAAAAGTTCACAAACCCTTCAGGGTTTCTGTAAATATCAGACTATTTTCAAGTAAAAAAAAAGAGAACCTAATTAAGCAAGTGACAGGTAATTAGACTTGGTCGTTTATGCATTTATTAACCAACGTTGCATAAGTATCTGTGAGGAGGAAAGTATGTGAGCCCGTCCCTTGTGCAGCAATAACGGCAACTAAACGTTTCCAGTAGCTGTCCTGGAAGAATTTTACACCATTCCACACACACCACATTCAGCTCTGTGATGTTGCCGTTTTCTCACATGTAATGCTTGCTTCAGGTTATTCCACAACACTTCTCTTTGATTAAGGTCAGAACTTTGACTTGGCTATTCTAAAACATTATCTTTATTAAACTCTGTCTGTTCTTGTGACATTTGGTCTCATCTGCTGACAGGCAAAAATTGTACTTTTAGGAGAGCAGTGGTTTATCTTCACTTGTGCAGATGTTGGCACGGCTTCAGAAATAACGTTCATGCCATGATTCACTTTTATAAGTTGGTGTGTTGAAGCTCACACGTTGATCTGTGTGGTCTTTGATAAAAACAGGGTGCCTAGGCAACCAGGGGTTTATTTTGAAGCCCCCCCCCCCACACACACAGTGTTAATTTCATTTTGTCACTGGGACATTAAACACTTCTATACATCGAACAGTCAAGTCCGATAAACACTGCTTGAAAAGTTTTTCCTCAAGGTTGACCTTCTTTCCCGTCACAGATATGTATTCTTGGCTCATTTTCCTCAATAACTGTATGACCAAGTATATTTTTTTTCTATTTCCTGTGTTTAAATGGGTTCTCTTATTCCACCTATCAGAATGGTGAAAAATCACATGTTTTAGTTCACATTCATACAGAAAGTTACACTGTAACTCAAGCACGTCATGAAGCCACCAGGTTTCACTTAAAGTCCACATGAGAGAAGCAAAACACTTAAGGATTAGTACAGATAGGATACAGATAGAAAAAAGTACAGTTAGTTAAAATATAATTGACTTAAAATTGTGACCTATTTATATGAACTGATTAAATTATTTTTAACCTCAGTGACTTGAAAATGAGATGCAGTGGTTCCAGCGGATGATGCATGCCAGCAGGTTGTCAGACAGAAATAAACAACGGAAAATGGAGGCAGTTAACGAAAACCACAACACAGCGCTCAAATAAGGTTTTAAACATTCACAACAGAGGGCATCATCTTTAATGCATTTTCAAAAGACAGTTTTCCTTTCATATGTAAGAACACCATGGAACTATTTTCCTGCGGCACAAAGGCAGATCTCTGATCTGTCCAGCTAACCAAAAAAAAAAACCATTACTTGGATTTCAACACTATGTTATGAATTATAATCCTGAATCAGTTTCTGTGCTGGAGTTATTAAAGCATAAAAATAAATTCCTGTGAAATAGCATGAAGTGAACCAAGGCTTTGATATGTTTGGTAACATTCAAAGAGACATACTGTATAATTGGATCTCATGAGTTTTATGTGTTTTCTTATGTTA
This sequence comes from Cichlasoma orientale, assembly GCA_034780415.1. Classification (NCBI taxonomy): domain Eukaryota; kingdom Metazoa; phylum Chordata; class Actinopteri; order Cichliformes; family Cichlidae; genus Cichlasoma; species Cichlasoma orientale. The sequence goes on along the minus strand of JAVDPK010001054.1, from coordinate 99,696 downwards.
GATACACTGTAAATTAGATAGCAGAGATTGCTGTCCTACTTCCCTCAAATACACATTTCCCAAAATACCTTAATATTAAGTTAGTTACACATAGTGAGAAAGACAAGCCAAATTAAATGCAGATGAAGTTCAGTTGAATTCACAGTTCATGTGAAGGAGTTTTCAGTGGTGCTGTGATCCACTTTCATTTTTCTTCACCCACAAACTGTGTGTGTGTGTGTGTGTGTGTGTGTGTATACAGCTTCATTCTCATCAGAGAACCAGGCTCAGCCGCCTTTTTAATAGTAAAGCTGGATGAAAACATGCTAGCATACAGCATGTGGTAGTTACAGCCTAGACTCTCAAAGCCAATGTCTAACAAAGCACAGAATATCTAAGAGTGGATTTTTCCTATGACTGTCTAGGCTGCAAGCTTTTTCACAGCACTGAAGGCCAGTATTGATCCATTTAGATTGAAGTTCCAGATGGCAGATATGTAAGCCAATAGAAGTCTTTGCTGCTGAGTAACACACTCCCACACTGAGCTGGAGAATAAATTTGGTCAGGGAGAAACTTAATTGATCTCAGCAGTGTACAGAGTTACCTGTTAATGTGTGCCATGTTCTATTTTTCCAACCCTGTTGTAAGGTAAAACCACACCACGCCTGTTAAGTTTATCAGCTGTACGAACTTTACAGGATGAACTCTTTGGAGTTCTTGAGCCGAAGAGTTAAGCGGATATGCTGTTGATCCTCAGGAGATCGTCTGCAGCAGGAGCAGCTCCAAGCAGCCAGAGCTCAGTACAGCCGCTGGATGAAGAAGCTGCTTCCTGACGGCAGCAACATCAAGCCAGCAGACAACAGCCGCGTCCAACAATTCAAGTGTCACATGAAAGGAAACCTGGAGAGAACTCAGGATATACTGAAAGATGTGCCAAAGAAATATTCACTGAGGAAACCAGGCATGAGGCTCAAGGTACAGCAGTTATTCTAAATGACACGCACAATTCTGTACAAAACAACACAAAAAAAGCACAGCCTGCATAGTAACCACGCAGACACCTCAACTGAAACTGAACATAACGTTCATGAAGGGAAAATGAAGGCAGAACTCTGATATTAGACTGCATTAGCTTAAGCTAGATATGCTTAATAAAATAGCAGCTGGGTGTTCATGGCTTTAAAATCGGTATCTATTGCATAGAGCTGCATTCAGATGTGTTTATTTGAGGGCTGGGCTTAAAGTGATGAACATTATTTACTGAAATATGTCAAAGTGATGATAATCAAGAACCTTTCTATTAATACTGGATGAATCTTAAATTTTACATGGTTCTGCTTTAAAAAGCATTGACTGTATACAAAAGATGGCCACTGATCTCAGACCTGTCAAACCCTAAAAGCTTTTTTTTTTAAGAGGGTGATATCAGCTAACACGGGCAAGCAATAACATGGACAATAAATCCTAATTAAAAAAATACCATAATTTCACTCACCAAGTCTGGAGCACAAATTTGTGAGATAATTGTATTAAAAAATGAAAAAGGCACCAGCGGCACAAATATGAAGTAGAAGTCTGGTTCAGTGGCTTCAGTTAGCAGAGGTGACGCCTAGCACAAACAAGGAGGCTCGTGCTTCTTGTTATGAAAGGAGAAATTAGCCATAGAGACCAAAACATGTTCATCTAACTGGTGCAGTTGGGCATTTTAATCTGCTTTTTCGGCCCTTGGAGGAACCACAGCTTTGGCACTGACGTTTAGGTTTTCAGCCCCACAGGAATTTGCTTTGTTCTTAATTACACCAAAAAGAGCTGCGGCCTGGAAAAAGGAGCCAAAACAAATAACAGTTTCAAATGACTAGCTGCAATCTGAAAAAGCAAAGCTCGAGTTGGTGAATACTGGAAGAGCGCCACACAAATATGAAATATCTGCATAATTCAAGGTTAACAGAAACTGGACTCAAACACGTGCTAATGTTGCTTCATGTTGACTAACTGTGTAAAGTAAGAGTTTCTCATCCATTTTGCCAGCTACAGCTTTATTAAGGTCAAATGTGTCAGTGTTAACAAAAGGTCAGTGCAACTTTAAAGGCCAGTTACCATACACATGCTTTAGTTTACACCTTGCGTATCGTCGTGGCTTTGCTTGCAGTAAACCGCGATAACCTTTGAACCAACAGCTGTGTTTTGTGCCACAGCCTTTACCTCAGCTGTCTGTGATAAACGTTGCTGACGACAAAGCAGAAGAAATGGAGAGAGAGCGCCTCTGGCTCCGGGCCCGTGCATGGCCTGCAGCCTCGGAAGGAACGCCTTTCCCAGACACGACTCTCAGTGCAGCGAGTACCACTACAAGTGAGTTCAAGTGCAGTTTAAAAAGGCAGATGCTGGAGAAAATGAGAAAAGGATTTTTGAAGTAATATGCTCTGTTCTGTTGCCTCTTACAGTGGATTCTGTGAGCAGCGTTCATTCCTGTATAAGCGGATTGCCCTGCCTCTGACAGACAAGGAGAGGAACATCTTCATGTTTCAGAAGTAGGCATCAAACATGAGGAAACATCAGGAAAAACCATGAAAACTGTACCCTCGGTACCAAACGGGTTCATTAAAACTAGTATCTCACAAGAGCACTTCAGACTGAGCTTCATGTAACGAAGTCTGATCTCAGGTGCTACCTCTGAAGTCACTATTAATCCAAAATGGTTAATATCAATCTTTTTATGTATTAATTTAATGTAAAATCAAGCACCAATACAAGAGTGGAAATGTCAGTTAACTGATCCAAACAGTCCAATCAGAGTGCTGGGAACAGTATTATGGTCACAGTGGAGAGCTCAGTAAGTTCTTTCAAGGGGGTGAGAGCAGACGTAGGCTCTGTTCTCCAGGACCTGTTTGGCAATCTTCTTGATGTTGGCGTCGTTGTTCTCAGGAGAGTCTGAAATGAATTGAGGTGGGAATCAGAAAGCAAGCCACTTCATCTGGTCGCACATATAACAGAGCATTCTGATCAGTGTGGGTTATGCCACTGGTTAACTCTGGATTGCTTATAGATCATTAAAAAAAGTGCAGAGTGTGAAAATGAAAAGCAGCGGGTGGTTCCAGTGCTGGTATGTGGTGTTTGATGGGGAAATTCCACAACACATGCAAGTCTTTTGTAAGCGCGGATCACGGTGCTGTTCTCAATTACCATTTTGTGTAGTACTTACGTTTTTGCAGCTGAACCATCCAGTAATTGTTCTTGAAGAAAGCATCGTTGCAGAATGTGTTTGCAAGCAGCACCTAAGAAAGGAACAACAGTGTGTGAGGGGGGTCATCAAAAAAAAAAAAAACTGGAAACAAAGAATCCAACTTGACAGGAGTGAAAACTAAATGAGAGACAAATGCAAACGTGTGTGAGTTCTGTCTGCAAACGTACACACGCTCAATCAAGTATGATTCCCACTGAAATAAGTCATGTTTAAAAGGCTACTGACACAGACAGGTAGCAAATGAGATGAAAGGTAGAAAACCAAAGGTGGATCACTGCATGCACCCTCACATTTATGCCTTTTAACTCCAGTGCAGACGGAGCACTGCCCATCTGAAACACAGGATGGTTGCAAAAGAGGATAATATGAAGCATTCGCTACCTCTTTAAAGTCTTTTTTTTTTTAAAGTCTTTCTGCTGGGCTTTTGTTTTGCTCGGCATTGCTGTTTCTGATTACACACAGGACTCTGCTACAGTTATGTTTACACTCTACCGTCCTGTCCTGCACCTAAATCTGCCCCAAGAACAAATGAAGACCGAGCAGCGCAGCTTTTACCTCTATAAAATAGTAAAGTAAAAGTAATAAAATAGACGCCGGGTTTCATTTAACAAGTCTAAGCACATGCTGATCAAAGGCCTAATAAAACACATCTGCAACTTAAAGAAAAAAAAGATGAATAAAAATAATGTGGAGACATGTAGCTGTTTTAATTGTGTTCAGAAGAAACCAACTTGCTGCAGTAAGTGAAAACAGCCAAAACAAATCACACCAGATAAGAATGAACGATTTAATAGAGCTCAACAGTGAGGAGTAAAAATCCATTCGTACTCTCCATAGGGACTTTGATTATGAGCCATATGTTGTAAACATCCAAAGTAAACTTACGATGAGCTACTACACTGTGAAATGATGGGATGTGCTCCTGCAGAAAGCATGCACCTGTATGATTTCAACCTTGTTTTAATGAGAAGGCATTTTATTGGGGATGCTGTGGAAAAGAACTACTCTACCCACAATCCTAAACTGAAACTTCTCCAATTGGTGGAGGTCACTGTTACTATGGAAATACTTCAACCCATGAACATCATGTTGCCTAGGAACCATGAAACTTCATAAACTGCGAGAGCAGTGATTGCAGTTGCAAATAAGCACTTTACCATATCCATAACTAGGCTATACTTTAGTACACACATACACTACACAACACATTCAAAACTATTACACAACACTACAATAATGAAAATGATTCAGTTTGAGAAGGTCTAATGTCGCTCACTGTGGAATCTGGGCTTTGCAGTGCAGTATGGGATGAGTACTTCCTGCACTGTAAAAAGTAATTATGTACAAAATCTGGTAGCTTTACTTTTTCTTTATTTTTTTTTTATGCAAATCAGATCTTTTTATGGTCATGATTCACTTGGTAGCTTTTTGTCTCGGTTCAAGGCTTAAAACTCTTTATGTAAGATTTTCTTAAACATCGGTGGAGAAAATTAATGGGAGATTCATTTCCAAAACCAGAGATACGTATACTGCTTTATACTGTAATTAAATTCAAAGATTTGTGTGTTTGGCCACATTAACAGCCTACAGGTGGCAGGTACTGCAAGTCACTAATAAACCCAGGAATCTCTGCATGTGTGAGTCTGGTCTTTTTGACATTTAATCCGGTCCACTTCAGATTTGGCATGGGCATTGTTGGGGACCCGAGTAAGTGCTGTGCTGAATGTGATTTCTCATACTTTGGTTAAAAGTTGTTTCTCTTGGCAGCATTTTCCCTCAAACAGCTCATCGAAGGGCCCTGGCAGGACAAACCTTTCCACAGTGTCCTCACTCCGATGGTCTCAAACTGGACAAGTGTTTACTTGTCCAGCTATTTTACAAAGATAGCTGAACAAGTAAATACTATTTGATTTTAATATTTTTGAATGAATGACTTAAAGCACTCAGTCATGTTTGGATGAGCAGTTCTCAAGTATTCATGTTATTTAATGTGCTGTCCAGAACTGTTGTTGACACGGCTACATTTCATTATGACACTAATACACACACACAGGCTCTAACTACAGTTGTGTATTTAAATTATTATTTTCCAACTCATGACATACATAAAACAATTAACTCATCTATAATTCACTGCATCTATCCTTCTCACTACCCACCCCACAGGTGACACAGCTGCTGTGGTAAAGGGGCTGTAGGTCTGAGCTGGGTTACTGCAGAGTCTGCAGTGAACACCCTGATGCTTATAGTCTGGGATGAGTGAGGCAGCTGTTTACTGGCAGCCTTAAACAGAGTAAACACAGAGGAAGTGATGTATACAGCAATCTGATGAGGCTGATGGAAACCTGCGTCCACTGTGACAAACAGTCAGGTTCAACATGAATATTTATTCTGGGTGTACGCTAGGTCTCTAAACTATATGAAGTGGGCTACACTTCCTCTTCCTGTGCACTGTACATGTAGCTTGTCCCATAATGATTAATACAAGATTTCAGGCAGGTTGTTTTTTTCCTCTCATTGTGCTGCGGGGCCCTGACTCATTAACTGATCTTGACTCTGGCTCTGTGTGAGTCTGTGCAGTGTCCAAACCTCATGGTCGTGATTCCTGAGACCGATGCTGATGGAGCGACTCGCTCTGGACAGGACGGCTGTCATAGCGTACATGTTGATCAGCACATCTGCTACTCTCTTCAGGATGAGCTGTTCGTCCACTATGGTCTGGCATAATCGGGGGAGAAAAAGAGGGACATGTCAACTTTCAGTCAGCAGCAATGATTCAGGTTACCTCAACTTTAGCGTTTGTATTCTGGGGAGGAAAAGGTAATGAGGTGCCACTGTGCAAGTACTGAAGGATCACACTGTGTACTAGCCCTTAGCCTTATTCTTGTTGTCCTGTTTCCATGGGCCTCAACTTGTCCCACAGCTTTGAGAAAACGCTTGGAAAAATAGATAAAAACATCTGAATGCTACAGATGGAATGAATAAATTTACATCATTTCCATTTCAGAGTAAGTTAGCAGCAGCGGTGCAGCAGCTTGGGAGTGTCTGGTCCATTAGCACGCAGCACTAAGGAACGATTTCAAACTTGTTGAGCTTTTTCTGCATTTTAACACTGCAGATTATCAGTCCAGTAATGATGGTGACTCAGCATCGCAGTACAATTACAGTAATTCTTCCTCTGAAACACAATAAACACTGAGCTGTTGGAGCACGGTCAGTCATTGCTTTCATTTAGCTGATCTTTAGATCCAGAACAGCACTTTTCGACATAAATGCACCAGTTCCTCCACTCTACCTCCATCTTAATAGCTTTTTCCTATTTTCCTAAAAATATCTGCCTGGAAACAACACGTGCAAATCCTTTTTTTTTTTTTAACCATCAAACTTTTCACTGCTTATTATTTTTTGGATTTAAGCAGCCTGAACTTCGATATTTAAACTCCTGACCAATATTTAAACCCTCTCAGGACAAATTTTGAGTGCTGGATCAAAACCAGTCTAATGATACAGGAACTGAGACTCTGGAAAACGAACCCACTTCCAAAAGGTTTACAGCTTCTTTGGGGAAAGCCGTGATTACAAAAGCAGTCGCAAAAGAAAACAAGAACACAATTTGGAGCAGCTGTCTGTCTGACAAACACCACCAATCTTCATGAAACAACTTGCATAATCACATAACGAACGGGAAATTTGCTCATACAAATTGGAAAAGTTTTGAGCAGGAAAACCCCACAGCTGCTTTTCCAGAATCAATCAAGCGCTACCTTTCCATATCTGTACAGCAGGCTCTCCACGGTCGACCCGAAGAGGCTGACGTTCTGCTCCAGCTTCTTTGCACTGTCCTGTAAACAGAAACAGAAATCTGCTGAGCCTCGCTAAAACAGCTTACGCATCTAATGCTTGCAGAAAAAAATACACACTATGAATGCCAATTTTCTTACTTCCAAGCTGGGATGCACCACTCCATCTTTCCCAGTCAGGCCCAGGTCTACTGAAGCGCCAAGCGAGGTCTTCAGTTTCTTGGTCATCATGCCTATAGCAAGACCTATGTTTCCTTTCTTCATCTCCCTGGAGGCAGAAATAACCACGTGGCTCTAAGCATAGGCAAAAAACTCGACATTTCTCCTTGGAAGTGTGAACAAAACAGAGCTAAAAGGAAGGTGAATGTCCAACTTAATATGCATGTTTCAGTGTTACATGAATGCATTTTATTCACAGCGTAACACAACCTTCAGATTCTTACTTTATTTTCCCGGTGAGGACTTTGCCAGCATACTGCATTCCAGTGAGAGCGATGTACATCCTCAGGATTTCATTAGTCCCCTGTGGACAAACAGTGGCTTTACGCTTAATGGACAAAATGTTGTTGCACTACAAGCCAATAGTTGAAACTACTAGAACACAGAAAACACACTAAAAATACCAAAGCCAGGTTTGATAACCACCATCGTGATACCCGTCATCTCTGACTGAGGTTTTAGGTTTTGTTGAGCTAGCTAACGTAAAGAATGCCTCCTTCGTAGTACACCCCTCGTGTGTGTGGCTGAGGCTGTGGGAAAGTAGGGAGCCACGCTACATAATATTGTTATATTTGAAAATTTCCATCAGTAACATGATGAGTAAAGAGGAAAACATGACTAACATTGATTCTGAAGTGATTCACACAGGAAAGGGTTTTGCTCATTGAGGGTCTGGAGCTTCCTATGTAAGCGCCTGAAGAAGGCGTGTTGTGATTTGGTGCTATAAACAAAACTCAACTGTTTACTCCCAACTTCATTTCAAAGTCAAATGTTCCACCTGGTGGTCGCTGAGGGAATGAGTCACCTGAACAGAGCAACTACAGTCCAGCATCTTTCAAAGATTCTACAAACACTGGATTTCAAATTCCCAACCACCACATGACGCTTTAACTATCATTCAGTTTAGTTACAGTGTAGCAGCAGCACGAGTAACATTTTATCTTGTATTTGCTTACATTTTGGAAGATCGGGTTCACCGAATTAACCGTTTTTATGTACCAGTGGGCGTATGCTTGGTGTGTCATGGAGAGGAAGTTCATCTTAACTGTGGCTGGTTAGAAACATGAACAGCAGACAAAAGTTTTGCTTTTTGAAAGGAAAACTCCAACAAACACATGTGCACTAGGTTTAGCACAACCCAAGAGTAAAACTAGCCCTCAAACAAACACTCATTCATGAGTACCTCAAAGATGGGCAGGATGCGACAGTCCCTGACGTAGCGCTCAAAGGGATAGTTCTTAGTATATCCCAGACCTCCGAGCACTTGAAGAGCCTCGCTCACACAAATCCAGCCTCCCTCTGAGCTGAACACCTGTACAGAAGATGAGGAACACACACCATGAGTTGTTTCGTAAAGGTTTTGTGTGAATAAAGTCGGATGACAAGAGCAGTCCAACCTTGACCATGGCTGCCTCCACAGAACAGTCTGGAAGGCCCGGTCTGTCCATCATCCCTGCCGTCAGGTACGCCATGCTCTCCATCACGAAGGCATTAAGGGCCATCGTTGCAAACTTCTCCTACAGTAAACACAGAAATCACATTATTTAGTCACTTCTGAACAGACTGGAAGGAGTCACAAGAGTCCGGTGAGGGGAAAGTGGAGCATACCTGGATCATACCAAACTCACTCAGGCTTTTGTTAAACTGCTTCCTGGTTGCAGCGTATTCAGATGCCAGCTCTACAGAAAACCACACAGAGGAGTCAAACGTAAAACATATTACAACACAAATGTAAGCTGCTAACCGGTTAAAATAAAAGCTGCCTGCTTACCTATCAGCTTTTTAATCATTCCGGCACAGGAACTGCCCATACTGAACCGCCCTGAGTTCAGGATGTTCATGGCGATCTGTCCAACACAAAGCAGATGCTTACAAAACTTTACATATGCGTGTACGACAAGTAAAGCTTGTGTTAGAGCTTACCTTGAATCCACCTCCAACTTCTCCTATCACGTTCTCTACTGGTACTGGGACACTGTCGAAGGACAACTCACAGGCTAAAAAAAAAAGTCACAACGTTGAAACATAAATGGCAGGAAAACGGCCCAAACTCTACCAAACTCACTTTAAGTGTTCATGAAAGGCTTACTGTTGGACCCCCTGATGCCCAGTTTGTCCTCAGGCTTGCCGCTGGTGATCCCCCCAAAAGCCCTCTCCACAATGAATGCAGAAATCTTGTCTTTCTTCACACCATCTACTTCCACCTCAGTTCTGGCAAACACTGTCATGATGTCCGCCATCCCTCCGTTTGAAATCCAGATCTGACAACACAAATCAAAAGACTCAGGACCTGAAGTTAGCTGGAAGCAGAGGTGAAGCCTGGATAAAGCTTCAGCGAAAGTGATTCCTCTCACCTTGGAGCCGGTGATCAGATAATGCTTCCCATCTTCAGACAGGGTTGCTCGGGTCTGAATGGAGGCTGCATCACTTCCACTGTAAAGGCCAGACTTACTGTCAGTGATGCAAAGGCAGCAGCTTGCTGCAGCACACAGTGAGACGCTAGCACCGTTTTATCCTAGTTGTAAAAAAGGTCTCATTTGTGACGGACTAGAAAGTGTTAAGGTTGGGCGATGCATCAAATTTTGTTTTCAATGACAACTTTGGCTTAAAGTGATTTGAAAGTGTCCAAACTCGCTGTTTAGTTCAGCTCAGCATTTATCACTAAAAGCAGAAACTGTGAGAATGAAAACTTATATAAATCTCAGCTGTACTTTAAACATTAGCAAACAGTTCTGAACACTTTAAAGTGTCTGGAACTCATTTCTGTGCTGGTTTATTGGTCTTCTGAAACACTCAGAGCAGCAACAACAATGCAACATTCAAAGTCCCTTAAATCAACTTTCCTCCCCATTCTGATGCTTGGTGTGAACTTTGTTTACTGGCCTAAATGACTCAGTTGCTGCCGTGTGATTGGATGCTTTGATATTTGCATTAATGAGCAGTCCGGTGTAGATAATCGATTATTTGTGTCCATCAGAACACCGAGTTGTGTTTTTCAATGCAAGCACGTCTGCGCATCGCTCTGATGTATGAGCAGAAAAGGAGAACACTATAAATGGCAAGTAAATGATGTTTCAGTGTCTTTACCTTCCAGGCTCTGTCAGGCAGAAAGCTGCAATGTGTTCCCCTGAGGCTAGCTTTGGCAGATACTTCTGCTTCTGGGCTTCACTGCCTGCTATCAGGATCCCCTGAGAGCCCACAAAGCTGTTAGCAAACCCCTCCAGTTTGTCCACATCACAGACACAACGCTGTCAGAGGATTTTATTTTTACCTTCAGTCCAATGGCTTGATGAGCAGCCAGTGTGACAGCAATAGAGCCATCTAATGCTATGATCTCGTTCAGTCGTGCATAAATGGTGTGGGACAATCCAAGACCCCCTGGGATTGAAAAACAAACAATAAAATCACGCTGCCTTTAACCTGTAGTAGTGAGACGCAATGCGGCAGTTTCTGCATTTCCATCTGGGACGGATGTGTGTCAGAAATAGCTGTGGTGTCACGATAAAGTCAGGATCGCACTCATGGTTCAGAGAAACTACTATGGTCAATACCTAACTCATGTTACAAACCCTCCCATTATCCAATCCTGGGCTGGCACAGGGACTACACTAGCCTGTGACCTCCTGTCCTGAGACTGGGCTTGTGTCTCCTCCTGTTTTTGAACAGGGGGTCTTTTGTGCAGAAGGTGAAGATGTTACCGTTTCCACCTGGAGGCGCACACATATCACCAACACTGTACTTTTGGAAGTTAGACAGTGGACGGTGCTAGACACTTCTTCTAGTAACCAGTTAAGTCATTAAGAAAGTATTAACTAGCTGAGACACTTGGTGAAACCTGAATGAGTACAGCACTGTGCAAAAGTCTTGAGCCACCCCTCATTGCTTTATATTTAGTTTCCAAAGAGTCAGACTTTATTATAGGTTTTTAAAGTAGTTCTCTGGGCTTTCTGAAGGTCTTTCAAAGTTTTACTTTGAACATTGGCTGCTTTTTCACTCTTTTTCAGTTCTTGTACCCGACCATTTTCAAAGATTTTTTTTTTTTGTCTACTAAACCACTTGACCTATGAATCATTGAAAAAAAAAGCACCTAACTGAAGGAATGAACCAGTATTGTCTGCATATAACTTAGCAAAGAACCAAGTTTAAATTGTATCTTTAGGCACTCAGGCAGTTACTGACAGTCTGCCACAAAAACATAATTTGTCCCCATTTCTTTATTTGAATCTATGAAAAATGCCAAAGATAGAGTTTGGCAAAAAAAAAAAAAAAAAAAAAAAAAAAAAAAGGTATTTCTGCACCAACAAGGTGATTCCCAAAGAGCTATAAGCTGAAAACTTGGCATATCACAGTATGTTGTGCAGTGTGTCCTTAAACTGAACTGGAAACTGGACAAAAGGAGGAGAAACGGAAAGGCTGCAGGCTCAACAGCACTCGAACAGTATCTGAAACCTCAGGAGATAGAAAACAAATACAGCAAAGACCCGACATAGGACTGAGAGATGCATCTGGTCCTTCAGCTGATCTATTTACTGTTCGCTGAAGCCTCATCAGAGATGGTCTCAGTGGAAGGGCGGCTGCCAATAAGCCATTCCTCAGGAAGGAAAACAGGGAGAAAAGGCTGAGGCCAAATTACACAAGAACTCGACTAAGAATCAGTGGCAACAGATCTTATGAAGAGATGAATCCAAATTTCTAATTTCTGGTTCAAATAATCAACAATCTGTATGGAGGAGGTCAGGAGAGAGGTTCAACAGTGAGTGTCTACAGTCATCTGTAAAGCACAGCGGAGGCTCTGTCGTGGTTTGGGCTGCATTTCGGCCAGTGGTATCGGGGATCTTGCCAAATCTGATGAAATTATGAATGCAGAAAAGTACAACCAGATTTTAATCCATCATGCAATATTATCTGGAAAGTGTCTGAATGGCAACAGCTTCACTTTTCAGCATGACGACGATCCCAAACACCAGTGCAGTAAAAGCAGGATAGAAAAACACACAGTGGACACTAGCAGCCACAGATCGGCTGCCCCAGAGCCCCTTACTCATCATTACTGAAGCACTGTGAGATCATCCTGACAGAGAACAGAACAAAAGGCAGCTTTGAATGTCCTTCAAGAAGCCCGGAGAACTATTCCTGAAGACTGCTTTAAGAAATTGCAAGAAAGCTGTCTGAGTGAGGAGAATAAAGGTGTTCACACCACATACTGACTTTCAAGGCTGTTGGAATTGTATAAACTCTGTTTTTCTACCTTATATACTGCATTTCCATTTATGGTTTCGCATGCTTCAACAAATCAAAGCAAAATGTAAAGAAATGAGGCTCCAGACTTCTGCACAGTATTGAAAATCACTAGCTTGAAACCGCAGATTGTATATAAAATATGGATACAGCCCCATGTGACGTCCTGCAGAGCATTTTGACAGTGTGGATCTGACTGAGAAACCAAAGGACACTGGACGCTCACACATAATGACTTGTCAATCATACGGTAGGCCGGCCCCAAAGCCTCTCAGATTTATACCATCCAAGAGCTACAGAGCATAAACGCCATTTTACTACATGTGTCTGCACAACCAGGCTTCTTTGTTGCAAATACAGGCGTTGCCCTCTACTGGCCATTAAAAAGAATGCAGATTTGAGGCACTTATGCACTGGCTTCACTTTTCAGACCCAGAAGCTGCATCCATCCTTTATGTATAGTGTAATGTTGAAACTAGCTAGTAGCCTCAGGAAGAGTTTTGCATGGAAGTCAAGAAAGCTTTGTTAAAATCATCTCACCATATTCCTCAGGAATCATGATTCCAAATAGTCCAAGATCCTTCAACCCATTTAAAGTCTCTGGAGGGATTTTGGCCTCTCGGTCAATTTTTGATGAGTCAACTGACAAAGAAACCCAAAAACAGAAACAAACACACAAATCCAGAAATCTCAACGTCAGTCATTTAATTCCTCTGACAAAGCATAACCCATTGTTCATGAGTATGTATACACCTCCTGTCTTACCTTCTTCACTGAAGAATTTCTCCACCGGTGCAACAAGCTGCTTGATCTCCTCCAACTCTTCATTTCCAATTTCTGGATAAGGAAAGACCTCAGTCTGGATGAGAAAACAGGTGTTTTTAGAGAAGACAAGCCCCACTCATTACAGCAAAGAAGAAAAAAAATGCCACTGTTACTTCACGTGAATTTAATTAAGTTTTGAGATTGTATGAGAGTTATGGCTCAATGAGGATGATAAGGATCACAGTCAAAAAGTTCCACAGGAAATTATTTGTATAAAGAGTGAACACTTTACGAGCAGCATATGGACACCTGCTTATTCATTTAACTATGCCATTAACCCATCATGTGATGACAGTGCAAAGAATGAAATCCTGCAGATAACGCTAATGCTCATATTAAACATCACAAAGGAGAAAAATGCCATCTCCCTGTATTTGACTGTGACACGGGCTCGTTTAAGTGCTTCTGAACCAGCTGATCTCCGCAACAGTCTCCAGATTTTACTCAGAATGGTGCAGATAGCACACAGTGAGCGGCACTTCCACGTCAGCCAGCCAGATACAGAAATCTGAGACTGCAGGGGCCTGCAGGCACACCGAAAACTGGACTGGAAAACTGAAGACTGATGTGAGGAATCCCTGTTTCTGCTGAGGCTGCAGAATCAAGAGCATGAGCTGAGCAAAGCAGCTTTATGTCAAAAGTAGAGACTGGTGCTGATGGTGTTTGGGTGTAGGGAATCTTTTCTCTTCACACTCCCTTCAAGCAGTCACTGTTTCAAAGCCACAGCCCAACTATGTGCCTTTGGTGACCATGTGCATCCCTTTATCACCATGTCTCTGGTTCACTTAAGAACTGAAGAAGCCTTTCGGATGAGAGGTTCCAAACTCCAGAGCCTACCATGACCTGGATCGCTGAGAACTTACACAGACTTAATGGTCATGATTTAACATCTTTTAATTGCTTTTTCCGGTCTCTGGAAAGAAATCCCGTAGAACAGCCTTGGGATGTGGTGCAGTGGAAGACCGAAAGGGCGAATGTGCCGCAGGAACGGTGTGATGATTCATGTCAACACGGAGCAGAATCTAAAGGAAGTTTTCCACCATCATGCATCAGCTGTCTGAGAGCAAAGGACCTGGAGAATAACTGGAATGTTATGAGAATGTTCTCTCATACTTTGACTTGAAACAAAGTGGCGGCTATTTTTACTTTGACAGATCTGACTTTCTCTCACCATTTATTCCAAACAGGTGTAACAGTGAGTTACTGCATTTTAACTTTGGAAAACAGTAAGGCATAATTATAAAAGGAGGGATATTTTGGAAAATATGAGTGGTTATAATAATTATGCTTTTAAATGCTTTTTATATGCTTTCTGATCATTCACTGCAAAAACAAAGGCCTTGTGAACTGTGTGAAACTGTCTCTGTCTGCCCTGAGCTTTCTGACTGTAAAAGGTGTGTATGTATGCCCTTGTTTAAAGTATAAACAAAGATTACAAAACTGAGTGGTTAAGAGAAAGCAATCTGGGAGGAAGCCTGTGTTGCAATAACTCATTGTGCTTAAAATACATTATGATGATGACATTTTGTCCTTAAGAGTTTGATCAACAGGTATATTATTGACACCTGTTTGGTGTCAAAATGAGGGAGATGTTGGGGTTCTGTTTTTATATCAAATAACAGATTGGACAAACTCCAGGAAAATTATTAATAAACAGTGGATCAAACAAATAATACATGATTAAATAATACACTGGACATAGAACAACAGATATAAAGTGTTAACTTCCCAGGCTCAGTTTATCCTAATCTTAAAGGTCTTGCCACTGTACGTACACTTAACGTCAACATGTTATGTTATCAATGTGAACAAGATTGCTCTGTATGACTTATTAAAACATCATGTGCTGATGAGAGAAATCTGAGTCATGGAAAAAAACAGCTTGGACAACAATGACGAAGGCCTAAACTCCAGCACACAACTCTGTTTTGGAACCGATAGCGCGCCACTATAAAATGTTTTGGTTACTGAGGAGCAGCAGGCTCTCTCTAGGCAGAGGTCTCCACATGATCATGTGTGTATGTCTGACATTTTCTGATGCTTCAATATTAAATGTTCTATTTTTCTAATTTAAGTGTTTCAGGTGTTTTCCTTCACAATGAAAAGGACACATTAACAAAAGCTACCGCTGCACTTTCAGCTTTTACAGCCTTTTTTCCAGGTGTTGCGTCTAAACTTGTTTCCCCTTTAAAGAAAAACTGTTCCTCGAACTCGCTAGAAGTTAGAAAGCTAGTAAAGTTTGCATTTAGTTATCATCTCAAATGAAACGTCTTTTTTGAGACGACTTCCTGCGCTCATCACTGTCAGACTTGCCACTGTCTCTTTACCTTGTTCACCTGCCCGAGGAACAGATCCTTCGCGTATGCCAGGTGTCGTGTCTGAGTCTTAATGGTCCTCCGCTGATGTAGCCGCAGCTCTTCTTTCCCAGCATGCCTTATGTGAGAGCCAAGCAGCCGCTCTCCGATTCGAAAAGTTCGATTAAAGACTATTAATCTGTTCACGTTCATCATTCTTTAAGCAGACACCTCCTCGATGTATCACTGCACTGCAGACACAACCAAATTACCTTTCACCTCTTTCTGTCCCACGCTGATGACGTAACAGAGGCTGTCGCCGCTCCGTGTAAACATCAGTTTACCAAACCAAATATGATGAAATCTTCTTCTAACGCTTTAAACACACACGGAGCAGTGTTACTTTAGATATAAACAGATTATGTTTTATTTACAGGATAATATATTATTTACAAAAAATGTAAAGCCACATTTGTCACCAACTATCATATAAATGTTTTTCTTTTTTCCGTGTTAATGATTAATGCCTTTAAAAAAGGTTTTGTTCAAATATATTTGATCTTGTTTACCAAGTTATCTTATTCATATTTTGTCTAATGCATATGTTTCATGTCTTAAAATATAGCATTCACATTTCTAACTTTTAATAGTAAAATACAGATTTCGGGGTTGCTAACACTAAAAGTCCCAGGCAACAAAACATGGCATGACTCCATGATCCTCAGCCTCAGCCTCCCTGACGATGAATGCTCAGACTCAAAGTCGGGAAAGCAAAATACCTTTAAACATTGCAATGCCTCTAAGTCTTGTACGCTAATATTGGTATTTCGAAATTTCCGACAGTACCTGAACTAGCAATAGCAATACCTACAGGTCTCCACTAGGTGACGCACTGTGTAAAGGAACAGGTCCTAGAGCTGCGACGGCTCTGCGTCTGCGCTCCGCGGGAAACAAACAAACTGGACCTAAATGATGAACAACATGTTTTTAACCACTTTAATGGATATAAAATAATTTTAGCCACCAAATGAGATATTTAAAATCTGTATAAATAAAGAAAACAATCACACAACTTTCTGACAGAAAAAAAATGGAGCTAGTTTGTCTCAGCATCACTGAATGTATACTTGTCTATTGCAAACTGTCCTTTGCTGGCACAGGAAATGAAGGTCTGTGCTCGGTCCCTCCTGGCCTCATGATGACGTTGTCCTGCTGACACTGAGGATGTGGCCCTCGTAGCTGGGGTCTATTTTTAGATCTAGCCTCAAGGGCCAGACAGACAAACAGGGCAAACTGTCACTCAGACCACCTGCCACAGTCAGGCAAGCAGCCAACGCATGCTGGCTGTGCCAGACTGAGAAAAGAATAAGAGGACTGCTGTTATGACCTTCATCAGCAGCTTCAACTTCCCGAGTTATTTTGTTTAGGTTGATAGAAATATCTTACTGTCCCCGCTGGCCTCTGTGTTGTTGGAGCTGAGTGGGGAGGAGTAAAAATAGAAGCATGTATGTATCACTTATAGGCAGGGCAGTACAGCTACTGCGGAGGACAGTGGATATCATGTCCTTACTATTGTTTCAGGGAATGTAGGGATTTTAAAGGGGAATTCCAACAAGTTCACACATGAAGGTCATTGTGTTTGTCACAAGGTAGCACTCACCCTGCTGAAATACTTCTATAATGTCTTCTGTGCTGCTGAAGTTAACTCTGGGAATAAAACCCAGAGCATGTGATCAAGCCTTATGTCAATGAATGTGTATGGGTTGGGAATGCGGGTCAACATTACAGATCACAATATGAAAAGAGCTTGAATGAGTTTCCTTTGTTTTTATGCTTTTTAATTTGTGAGTAGCGACTTTGGACCCTTTTTGTATTGCACTGTCACCACAAGACAATAAATACTCCGAGGTCCTACGAGCGGGATCACTGTGTCACAGGGATGCTGTCCTAAGATGTTTTGGACCATATTTAGTTGCAAGATTCTTAATCCACAATGTTTTTGGGGTAAGGAAAACAGCTGAAGTGCAGGCACAGGACCCTCTGAAGTAGAAAAGCCTGCATACAAATGTATGAATATTCTTTTTACAGTAAAGACAGCTCAAAGATTCTGGAACAACCTAACCTATTGGGCTATGTCCAAAATTAGCTCAAAATCTTTATTAAACAGTGCTATGTATTGATTTTTAACGTTTAGCATTTGACAGAGGCCAAAATGGTCACTTTGTCCCGGTTCAGCTGGGTGGGCTTGCATTTCTGTTTATTCCTCCTTTTTTGTTGACCTTTGGCTCTCAGTCTCAGGTGCAGTTGCTGGGCTGGTGTTGAGTCTCTGGTCCGCCCGGGGCTTCCTACTTGGACCGTCCTTCCCACACCTGCTCCTTATGCTCGGCTCATGGGCATCTCAGTTCTCTGCTGGGTCATCCTTGACAACATGGTGACAGTAGGTCTCCTCGG
This sequence comes from Cichlasoma orientale, assembly GCA_034780415.1. Classification (NCBI taxonomy): domain Eukaryota; kingdom Metazoa; phylum Chordata; class Actinopteri; order Cichliformes; family Cichlidae; genus Cichlasoma; species Cichlasoma orientale. Next base: position 81,649 of record JAVDPK010001054.1, on the reverse strand, counting down.
CACTTATCTCTGTGAAACCTGCTTTCTCTACTTTTTCTCCAGTTGCCAACACCAAGCCATCCCCAGAACTACCTGCTACCTCCGTGCCACACACTCCCGAGGACTGTAAGCACCATCAGCCGCTTCTCCCGACTCTGGCATTCCAGGTTAATCACTTGCAAAGGGAAGGACTTACCTGCTCTCCACCTGCCTGGCCTCTCCACTCCTCTTTGGAAAACCGTAACTCACAACCAAATTATGACACACTTAGTAACATGAGAATTGAAACTTTAATTTCCCTACCCACTCCCTAATAAGAGGAGTGGTAAAGGAGCCAATAAGGGATCCAAGAACTCTGCCTACAGGAAGTGTAGTTCCTTGACCTTCTCAGTCATTCTGACAGCAGGAAACAGCAAGAAGGATATTAGCAAACAGGCAGACAACAGCTCAGATTTTACAGTATATCATTTTTATTTTGCGTTCTCAACATCGTCACAGTACTAGTTTTACATCAATAGGTATTTTTCTACTTAGAAACAGAATGCATAATAAAATAAGAGCACTCCTCTCTTCCCTTTGACTTCAAAAGTCTGGCTGTGTGTGTGTGAGAGAGAGAAAACAGAAGCATCTCAGGAAAGATGACAGAAGAGGCGTTAACCGTGTAACAATTGGCTGTTCATCTCTAGATCCTATGATAATTCAGTCCTGTCGGAGGCAGAGAGAAGCAGTTTGATGATTATGTAAAGATCACAGGGGAGCAGGAATGCACCTTCAATGTAACTGCAGACACTGAATAGTAATAATAATAATAATAATAATTAATAACAATAATTTACAGACTATTTACATATGTTACTCATTCTTTACTACCAACCCGCCATTAAAATATTTCCTCCATGTCCAGCCCTCTTTGCTTCTTCAAGTTACATTAGATTTGCTATTTACACTCAGCAGTACGCTGCCAGGTCTTTGTACTCCACAGTGGAAATATGGGTGAAATGCATGCTGGAGTAGAACGATGCACAAATGAAAAGACACACTAGCAGGCCAAAAATGATCTAAATGTAAACAAGCATAAATCAGAGAAATCATAGCTATGTTGGAAGGTTGTGTTCTAGTCAAGCACACTGCTGACACGGCAACAGCTGAACAACAAAAAAAGAGAGAAAGAAAGAAACAGTAGGCATCAATGGCATGCAACAAAGCACCTCACATGGAATCTGGACAGGTTTTACAATAGATCAGTGTTCTGAAGGAACCGGAAGGATGCGAGTGAAAACGCGACGTAGTGTAATAAACGTAACTGAAGCTTCGCTCGTGGTTTCTGCCCATACCGCTATTCTGGAACAGCCTGTTGGTAATCAGACCCTCTGAAGACAAACTTTGTGACTGGTCAGCGACAGTATCGGGTTTAAATCTAGGCCCCGCTTACACGAGAACGCTTTCAGATGAAAACGGTAAAGTTTGGATGCGTTTCGGCCTCCCGCTTACACGAGAACGGCGTGAAATCGATCCTTTTTGAAAACGGGCCCCAGAGTGGAGCGTTTTTGAAACGCTCTGGTCTCTGTTTCCGTGTAAGCGGTCAAAAACAATCCTTTTTGAAAACGTGGCACTCGCACATGCGCGCTATGGTTGAGGCTCCTACATCCACACCGCCAACTTGCGGCCTGGCAACAGGAACCGTCGCGTTTTCAGCGTCTTGCGTTTCCGTGTAAACGTTTCTTAAACGTTTCCGTCTGACACCGTTTCCACTGAAAACGCGCTCGTGTACACGGGGCCGTGGTCTCCAGCAGATTCGGTGTTAAACTGATTTCACGTGCGACAGCAATGCAGTACTGGCACTTTCCTGACTCCGAGGAACACAAACCACAGAGAAGTAAAAGCTGTGAAAGTCAGAGTCTCCTACGATACACGAACACAGCAAACTCTGGTTTAAAGCTACTTTTTGTAATGACACGCTGCAAACACGCCAATTCAAACTTCCACCACTCGAGGCAGCGTTTTTCTCAGCAGACGTGTTGAAATATTTTTGGATGTGTGCTGTTGTTGTTTTTTAGCTGTAACGTGTGTTTCCATTTGCAGGCCACTGTGGTAAACAGGAATGTTTTTTTCTTAAAGATTTACCCAATTTAAATAAAAGTTATATTTACTGCAGCAAATCTGCACTGCATGAAAGTTTGGCCGGGCCTTATTTCAACTTTATACACTGCACAGGTATTTAGTACATGAAGTTTTTTCTTTAGTATATTTTAGAAGGTTTTCAGCTTGTTTAATTACATGACTAAGTGCCTTTAAATCAAATTGTCCTTTTTCTAAAAATATTATTAATGTAATTAGCTTTTCAATATTAATAAATGCTTTATAAGTCAGTAATAAAACATTAAGAAGCACAAGTTCTGGGTTGCCAGGTTGTAATTTCGCTGCAGCGGGTAGCTCCGCACATTTGATTTGGCAGATTCTCTCTTTTTAAACAAGATGCCCTTCCTGACACAAGCACAGAGGGATTTGTGTCTGCTCTCTGGATCCAACTGGGGACCTTTCGCTTGTTAGTTGACTGTGTAATAAACTACACCACTGGAAATGCACCTTTAAAATGTGTAATTCCTGCATGAGTGGATAAACTTTAGGACAGAAGACTTGTCAACCCAAAAGTTGTCTTTTAATGGCTTATAACTGATGTAAAGAGCATTTCTAAGCATATTAATAAATCTAATTAATCAAAGGTTATGAAGCCTGTATAAAGTGTGGCTTGATCTGAGGGCAGATACATATTTAAAGATACTGATCTACTGGACACCACTTGAAAATGGTAACGTGCGCGCCACTGACAGACACGGAGACAATGTGAAGATAAGAGTTTCCTTTTTAAATACTTAATTATCACTTTGATTTTCAAACGACAGAATCCACCGAACCTCCCGGTCACAGCTTCGATAATGTCCCGCTTTAACTACAGTTGTACACTAAGGATCCAGTTAACTACTGCACTGCATGTGGATCGGGTTAAGACACAGATTTGGTTATTTATCGTCTGGTGTGACACGAACACGTGGTTGACTTCAGTTAGCTGTAGTTGAAGAAGTCAGAGCTATTCTACCATTCATTTTATTTAAACAACTGTCAACTGTAACACTGATATAGTTTGGGAATACACAGTTTGAAAATAGCCTCAAGATATAATGTTACATGCAGTTATTTTCCGTGACGCTCTGTATCAGCGTGAAAGGTCCAGTCCCTCCAAATCCATGTGGATACTTGCGCTTCACTGAAACACTGAGAAAGGAATGACAAAAGGACGCCAGGGGGAGAAAGCAAAGGACAAAACTAACAGAACGACCAACAGACTGAACTTGCTCTTAGACAAAAAGAAAAGTAAATACATATTGCACTAGTTTAAAAAAATGCATCTTATAAGCAGATACAGACTAACTCCTGCCACTGATATCAGCTACGTAGAACGAGTGCTGCGTCTGTCGCTTTCAACAGAAAATATGCTCCAGTACAGCAGCCCCCCCACCCCCCGCCTCTGCTCTGCACACACCAAGGATACTGTGCACGGGATGACTGGGAGGTACAACCAGCCATCCCATAATATGTCAGAAAGATGATTGATATAAAACCGCTCTCTGTAATGAGTCAAGCAAAAGGGTGCTGCCACCATCACAGAATGATAATCACTGATTTCTGCTCTGTGGTGTCCGTCCGAGGGGAATAGAACTCAGTCACGACCCGCTCGCCGCTCGAACAGATGCTCGGGGAAACTGGAGAGGAGAGAGGGCACGCTCAGCCAGCTGAGAGATTCCACAACGGGACGTGTTTCCCTGCTGCACAGTTTTTCCCTCAGTTTCCACATGAAAACATCCAGCGTCCTCCTCTTCCTGCACAGCACACTTGTAGAATCCCACCAGGCTGCGGGACGTTTGTATATATTCATATTGTTCGTTGGATTCTAAAAAAATAGTTAAAAAAATAAAACGAGGACGGGCAAGCAGCGGGCGCTGCTGGCTTCCTTTGCTTCCCAGAGCAGGAGAGACGGCTCTGGCCCGGAGACACGTGCAGTGGATGAGACTGTAGGCGGGCTGGAGTGCACCAGCCCTTAACAATCTGAGTTCTAACTCAAAGGCAACCATTTACAGTAGTACTCCAACTGCCTAACTAAGAAAAGCTTTGATTGGTTTCTTAACAGTGAAACTACGCCACCTATGTGCAAGTATAATACTGAGTTTCAATTGATGCCGTTTTTTCGGTAGTAATAACTATAATAATAATAACAGTTGATATTATTTTACAAAGTACTATGCACAATATACATAAAGCAATCTGTGTGACTAAATTAGTAAATGCTTTAATAATTGGCACATTTATCACCGCTAACAGAGATATCACAGTGCACTGTGAGCTACTGCTACATTAAATAGTCGTACAGCTACTGCTGAGGCCGAGCCATCGTCTGCGTGTCTGTTCAGCCAAACCACCCTCACACCATTTTAAAATTACTGTGTAAAGATTAACTTCTTGTGTAAAATACTAGTAAGTGAGTTCCTGTAGTTTATTGAGAAACAAACAGTAGTTGTGGTCTTTGTGCATGCTCTTGTCTGTTGCTCCGGAAGCAGGTAGACATGTCTTATGGCCTGAAATGTCATGACAGAAGCGGCTAGAAAAGAAAAAAAAAAAAAAATCTGAAGGAGGCACAGGATCTTGTCTGGCTTCGTAGCCCCAGACCAGCAATGCACAGTGCGACCGTCATGTCAGCCCAGGAGAAAGAGTTCATCTGCAGGGCCCAGAGAGGACGCCCCGGCCCTCACACCACTGTGCTGATGCCGCTGTGCTTGGGCTTGGTGCTGCTGGGACCCTGGGAGGACGGTGGCGGCGGGCCGTGGTGGTGGGAAGGGCCGTGAGTGGGGTGGGAAGAGTGCGACGGGTGGCTCCCGTGGCCATGCGGCCCGTGAGGGTGAGACGGGTAGGGCTGCTGCTGGCCGTGAGATGGGGGCTGGTGGTACTGGTGTGGCGGGTGTTGCAAGTGGGCCGGCGGGTGGTAGTGGTGGTGGTGGTGGTAAGGGGGTGGGTTCTGGGTCATGTGGCAGAACTGGGCGTGGTGCGGGTGCATGGGCACGGGTCCTTCCGTCTCCCCGCGAGCCGTGTGGTGCAGGTTGGTGGGGTGCGGGCTGTGGGAGATGAGGGTGGGGTGCAGCGAAGGCTGAGGGGTGGGGCTGGGCGACTTCACCCGCCTGGTGCCGAACAACGATCCGAGCAACGAGGAGGAGTTGGGCAGGGACTGGGCGCTGTGTCGGGACGGGCAGTCTCGGCTGGAGGGGACTCTCCGCCGCATGTGAGGACTGCTAATGATGGACCCCTGCAAGAGAGAAGGCAGTCAGATCCCAGAAACAATCAGGAGATCCACAGCAGACAAATATACAGGCCGCACTGACGAGCAGACACTCTGCGGTGCACACAGCCTCGCTGAATTCCTTTCACAGCAGCACCAACTGCATGACCAGCTACAGCTGATCTCAAATCTCCCATGATTGCTTGTGCTGCCTTGTGGAAAAGCATCTCCATTTTCTTTTGCGGTTCACTGCCTTTGTTTGTCTATCCATGCTAACATCTCACGCTCGACTCTCCCTAAATGGTCTGGAGGCTCAGCTTGCTGAGCCTGTCAGAGCCTGCAGTATCTGTGCTGTCATGAGTAGAAACACAGCGTGTAAGTCTTCAGACTGTCCCTCTGACAGCTGAGGCTTTTGTGAGTTTTCATCACTCCTACATCTGATTTCTGAAGTCTCTAAATTCATGTAAAGTCACTTATGAACCTGTAGAGAATAATCTGATGCTGCCGACTGTGTAAGCTGTTTCGTCATTTGCATTCAGCTCATACTTTTAGATTTGCTACCAGAGGAAATTTCCACTGAGTGAGGCAAAAAAAAAAATCATTTGTATATTTTCTTTACATTTTTATAAGGACTCAAAGCGCAACACAGACTAAATGATAAATAAATTATAAGATAAATGCAACACAATCAAACCAAAACAAATGAAGCCATGCATAACGTGCACAGTGAACCAATCAGGGATAAAATCCAAAATATCCGGTCTATTTAATTATGACATACTCGTGTTTTTGTAAACAAACGCCACCAAACTGACAGAGTTTAATGCTACATAATATCGTGAAGGATTTGAGGTGGTGTCGGCACGCTTTGAAGGTCGGCAGAATCGGTGCATTTGTGAACCTCCAGCAGGAACTAATGTCCTTGAGATGTGGGTTTACAGTGTGGCAGGAATGAGTAATAAAATCCAAATTATAATTAGGATGTTTACATTCAAGTTCTCTCGTCTCAAAGTAAATGTGTTGGAGGTTTTTTTTGTTAGATGTCATAAATAAGATCTGTGATTAACACAAGCTTTCAGTATTCTTCGTGTTTTGTCACATTATTGGAGCAGGTTGCATTGTTATTGTATTATTATTGTCATTATTATTTATTTTTTAATTTCTAATCTGAAATCTAAAGGTATCAATACATCCAATGGGGTAAAGACTTCAATATTATCCCGAGAAATGTAATGCAGACTTATAATTGGAGCACAAATTGGAAGAAGCTCAGAACCTGAACAGCCCTGAGTGGGTAAAACCTATTACAGTCATTGCTGAATGAGTGCAACAGAGAAAAGGGAAAGGGTAGGAATTTCTTGTTGATGTCAGGGGTCAGGAAAAGAAAGTCAGGTTCACTCTGATCCCCCCGAAAAAGGACAAAATTCAGGAAAATGCTCAAAATGTTACCCACGACAAAAGAGGATGACATAAAGGTAGGAGCCTATCATCAACAGAGCAGTCAGGTGTTTATTAGTCGTGTCATGCTGTGTCCGTGAAGGGTTAACATGCCAGATGCAATATCGTTCCTGTTCTGCCCAAAACATGCACAAGTGGCCAATGTGCTCATGACTAAAAAACAGACACACACACACACAAAAAAGAAAAACACTACAAAAACCAATAAAACAGAAACTTGTGTTCAGAGTGAGCAACAGAAAGTCGGAAGACAGCTCGGCATCAGCTGATCCAAACTTACTTCCATATTGCTGTCTAGTGATCCTGCACTGCTGCGTCTCCCACGCTTGCCTGCCCGGAACATGTGACATGACAGATTAGATATGCCTGGTTAAAATATGGAGGTGCACATTTTCCTTCTGTCTGCAACAGCAGGATGCTAACACGCTAACGTGGCGCATGGCTAGCTAGCAGCAGACTAGGATGGCAGAAGGAGGCGAATAAGGACTAAAGGAGAAGGGAGGGAAACGAGACGCTGCTCCAAGGCAAGGTCAGGCATAGATCTATGTGGCAACCTGAGGCACAGCTGGCAGGAAACCCTCCCACCACCAAAAGAACTGTGATCTGTCTGTAATAAAATTATGCTCCAGCAATTTAGCATGTCCATTAAAGCGAAAGACTCCCAAGGGACAGATTTAAAAAATAAATGAATGGGTGAAATCAGCATCAGAGGCTAAGATATAATTTTTAGCCCTGAGCTTTAAGTTATCAAAAAACACACTGGATTCTTCATTTCCCGGAAGGCAATTATAAGCATTTAATATTCTACCCAAACTGCATGTGTTTCAAACTCAGTGCCATCAGTTACTGACTAAAGCTTATGGTTTAAAATTCGCAAAGTAGCTGTGACATCAAAGAATAGAAAAAAGAATTAAATAAATAAAAAATAAAGTTGCGGCCCTCCTCACAAATTGTAGATCTGTAGAGCTCCTCTTCAAAGGCAGAGGAAGGTCCTGGAAGGACTCTATGCTTCCAAAATCCAGAACTGACTGGCCTTTTTAAAAGCTCTCACTTCATTTTTACAAAAAGCTCAAAACACACTGATCAAAAACAAAAGCTCAACTCAGTCTTCGGTGTTGCTTTCTCACGCTGAGGTCACTGAGTGCACCCGTGCAGAGCCGACTGTCTACGCCCCGCCTGAACGGTAACATTAATTCCTCTTACCGCTAAGACTCTCAAATTGATCGCAGTGACCTACATAGCACTGCCTCCTCCCCCCCCGTGACGCAGGATTACTAGTTGATAGCCTCTAGTAAATTACACCTAGACCCATTAGCAAACACACCCATTGCTATCTCCTTGCTTCACTGGTTCAGACACTCTGCATTGGCAGGTCGGCCGCCGTGCCTTATTCCAAGTTTCTAAATTAATTAACATCCAGGAGGAGTGAATAGTGTCATGCCAGCATCCAGAATGGGTATACAATCTACTGAGCCTAGAAGAGGGATGAGACAGCATGTTACCATGGCAACCCCTGACTTTACCTGCGTCTGAGAGATCGCGTAGGGAGCTGCTAAGGGCGCTTCTCTTCAGCCCTTCACCAACGGCGTAGCTGTCATCCAGGCTCGCTCGGCTGAGGTTGCCGTTTCCGGTTTCCTTCTTTAACCCGGAGCTCTGGGACATGCTGGGCCTCACCACGCCCTTCTGTTTTTCCAGCTCAGCTGTGCAGGGAAAAAAAATACACATGTGATATTAACAGTATTCCAGGCTTCCCTATATTTTGTTCTGATGTGAGACAGCTGTCGATATCTATAGCAAAACGGAAATGATTCACTCACATTCTATCCGGTACTTCTCCATCTCTTGGACTTCTGCAATAGATTCCCGCAAATCATCAGTGAACTTTTTGCGGTCCTGAGGATTGGGTGCATTGAAGTTGATGAGGACTTTGATGTCAGCTCCGGGGATGGCGGAGGTCAGGCGAACGCCATTGGGATAATCTAAAGAGCGATGATGACAACATTTTACCTCATGTTCAGAAACTACACTAATGGAGTATTTGACAGTTACGTGCTGTGTTGTATAACAGCAACTGATGTTACCAGTAAGCATTCAAAACCCTTTTATATCAGAACTACCGTCAGACAAGAAAGATGCAAAGTTGCATTTTTTTTTACACAACAATTTCACCATTAACACATTAAAGTATGTGCTATTACTCATAAAATTCAAAGTCATTACTGCCCCTCTTCATGATGGCTGGCTGGCTTTTTGCTCTGTGTTTGGGTGTTGGTCTTCAAAATGTGTTTGCAGTAAAGTAAATCCTCACCTCCTGAACTGAAGTCAGGAAACGTGCATTCAGATATGGTCATAATTACTTGTCAGTAGATTAGACATGTGACCCTCCTGTCTCCGGACAGCTGTCAAGATGTTACCTTATAACATTTTCCGACTGATAAACGATTTGACTGCATTCTCACATCGTATGAGAGTTTATTCGCTAAGTGTTGGAGTCCAACAGAGTTACATCCCCTTCAAAGACCTCCTCAGAAAGGCTGCCATCAGTCAGACGTGAGCTTCACTGACTCATCGACCTGTATCGGACTCCTTTCACAAAGCTTTGCAGCCTCTTCCTGAGTAAATAAAGGTGGACGCTTCTCACCCGGCATTCACAGCTGCGGTAATGTTATGGGGTACAGTCTAAATTTAATATTTTTGATCTCTCTTGGCTGACTAAAACATGTTTGCCCTATAGCAGCCACTGTGGCTAGGATTATGCACTTGAATTGGGAGGGGTAAGAAACCAGAACTCCGTTGACTGCAATCTGCAATCTACATCTAGCAGTAAAAAGTTTACACCCTGTAACTTTAATAAAACTGGAGTGAAACAGCCACCGTTTCTTAAGATGTCAGCTGACTGATTTGCCTTACTTTTATAGGAGATTAGAGCAAAAGCAGGGCTGAAGAAACCTGTGGTTCCTTAAAAAGTTCACAAACATTAGTTCCTGAAACTAAAGGTTCTGGGATCTTGGTAGACACACATCTACAACATAGTCTGTGCTTTTTAAAAAGTCTATACAAGTGCCACTTACACTGATTCTCAAAGAGGAGCACTTGCATGCCATAAAGTGAGAAGGACTGCCGAAAGCTGTACGTCACAGAATTCTTCTTCTTCTGGAAGATTTTTGTAACCTGTGAAAAAAAGCGTAGCATGTGATGCGGTTTAGACTCTTTCGGTCTAAATCAGTGGGCGTTCTCAGTGTGCCGAAAGTAATTTCTGCCATACCACGAGCAGGTCATTGAAGAGGAAGATCTCCCGTTGGTGCAGGCCCAGCTTTTGAGGTTTGTTGGGGTCGGGCACTTCAAAAAGTCTGCAATAACAGACTAGTCTCCGGTGGGGTAGGGATAGCACCTGCACATACAATAAAGTACAATTTCTTAGTCTGTCTCTTGTTGCTTCACAAAGGGCTTTCAAACACGTAACTTCATACTTTATGTCCCATAAAGCCTCGAGGGATGACAGAAATAGTCCTACTCAGTGCTAAAAGAAAAATACTTACACAGCCAAGACCATGGTGTAAAGAGCCAATCTAAGGAGTGAGACATACATACAAGACACATTTCAGAGATCAATGGACACATTTAAGGACTTTATGCAACAAAGAAAACACATTACAAGCAATGTTTAAGAGCCAAATTTAAAATCAAACTAGTTTTATGGGGGACGGAGACACCCTGTGAGTATCCTTCATAGTCCTCTTTTCATAGCACATAGGGATCCCTCAGCAGATTTGTGTCTCTAAAGTGGAGTCAGTTTGATAAAAAAGGCCATCGAATGACAGAAGGAAGAAGGTGGGTTTAAATAAATGCCTTCAAGATCATTATGAGTGAGGCCTTTTATCTCATTTTTACAGAGCTTGTCAGCTGGGACTTTTTTTTGTGGCTAATACTCAGGGCAAAAGACATTACGGTCATTCACCATGAAGGTCTAGCGGCCTTGATGTGTCACACAGTGAAGAAAGTTGGCCATGAATGAGCCAGCACACTTTGCAACAGCTCAGAGGTACACTGGGTAATTTAGTGTTGAATGCTCCTGCTTGGATTCAGCTCTTGAATGGAGGCTTTGAAAAAAGTGGTTATACTTCACATACAGCTGTCCAAGGTCAAACTCAGACTTACTGGCTTTTTTCCAACGATTAGTTTTTCCACTTTCTGAACCTGGGACACGTGGTCTTCATTAGTCTTGAGCTCTCGCTTGCGAATCCGTTCGTATATCCCTACCAGCATCTCTCGGGGGATGTCCTCCCCATCATCGACTCCTGCCCGGGAATAAGAGAAAGAGAGAAACAGAGGGAAAAAAAAGAGGGATTAATGATTAATTTGCAGATTTATGCAAGCCAAACCTCTAAATTTACTTACTTGCTGCATTGCTTATGTATTACAAAATACATACAGAAATGTCCTTCACAGCTCCCTGAGGACGAGTATTTTTCCTCCATTCAATACTGTACTTTAATTACTGGCACTTCAATAGGCAGAAAAATTAGTCAGTCATGCCATAAAGCCATTTTCTAATACCCTCAAAATCTGTTGAGGGCAACTAAAAAGTGCTTTCTTCAACAGGAAAGCTTTCTTCTCCATGACTTCCAAAAAAAATAAATACCTTATTGACATGGCCATTAATCAAGGCAATGTGCATGCACAAAACTCAATTTTAAGATGAATATTTATCCTCGGAGAAACACGGTAATGTGTCAGGGGAATATTGGTTTTGTGACAGTAAGCCGGATGTGGTGCAGTGAGGGAGAACAAAGTACCTCGGAGGTTCTTAACAAAGTCCTCCAGCTTCATCTTCCTCTCAGGCTTGACGTTGGGACTGTACATGTCGGTGTTGAGGAGGATGATTGCAAAGGCTAGGATAAAGATGGTGTCGGGGTTCCTGAACTGTCGCACCACACCGGGGTTGCAAATGCAGTAACGTTGGCTGGGAAGGATATATAATAAGCAGAAATGTTAAAGTCAAACTGAATGCAAAACCGATGGCTTTGGTAAAAACTCATCAGCACACACTGATGAGCTAAAACGACGATATAACCACAGCTTGTGAAAATGATGGTGATGCTTTGTGCGTGCATGAATACGGCTGCTGGAGTCTTTTGGGCTTTACAGTTTTTGCCCCTGACAGACAAAAGTTGAAACATTTCCTTTGATAGCACAGCTGACAAACAGACTAACATATTTGCACAGCTATCATAATTTCAGAATTCACTACAAAGTCCTACATCCTTTCTTATCCGCTTCCTAAATAGAAGCAAAGTCGAGTCATACTGACATTAAATACACTAGAACTGAATACACAGGTGACAATATGCTAGACCCAACATTAGCAGGTTTAGGCTAATTAGCTAATTTTTTTTACTTAGGGTGTTTCCACAAATTACCTTAACTAACCTTATCTACCATAACATACACAGTAATACTACTGAAACTTCACTTTGACTTATATTAGATGAATTTTGAAACGTTATAAAGGAATACTTTGACTGAACGAGTCGATAAGAAAGCATCAGCATGACAACTTCACTTCAAGCCAAACTAAAGGAGTAAGCTTCCCTTAAGTGATTAGTTCAGGGTATGGATTTCAATGCTGTAACCGATATTAATATTGAGCTCTCTGCTATCTGTTCTGCAGTCATAGAAATAATGAGCAGGCACAGTAGCGTCTGTCAATACAGCCTGCAGGTGTCACACCGGGCATTTCTGAACCGCCTCAAAGAGAGCCTGCAATTATATCGGGACGTGGCTGCAGGTGAACGCCACACGATCAGTCATCACCCTCTCCCCTGTAACTGCGCTGTTTACTGAGGCCGAAATGTCCTTGCTCACTGCTGATCGAAGCGAATTCTCCATGGGCACGAGAGCGCCTCTTCTGCTGGAGGTTTTGGGAAAGTAAATGAGGCACAAACAGCATCTATCAGCAGCCCTAAGGGAGGTATTCCTTCACTCTTTGAACAAATTTTCTCTAAATGATTTTCTTCGATGACTTGGTTGAACAAAGTGTGTGGATTTGAAATGGTTTTGCACCGCTCTATTGCTCTCTGCTCGAGACCGTTACATTTAGACTTTTTGGTGTCACCTCTGTTTTAGAGGATAATGGTATTTTTGAAATGGAGCAAAGCTGGTTTGTGCTATCCATTAATCATACACGCTATGCTGGTGGTAAATACTAGACACGGCAATGAACCCCATAATGACCATCCTGTCACATAATCAGTTAGTCTAAATTGATAAACGACCCTATTTGCAGAAGCATCATTTTAGCCCTCCTTTTTGCAGAAAAGGTGCGTCATGTGGTGTAGCTTTAAGCTACCTACACTGGTTTGGGAACTGCAGCCATGTTTGCGCCTCCATCTTTTAGAAGCATGTCTTACCTGAAGGCTTCTATCAGCCGCTCCACCTTCTGTGCCTCCCCTTGGACTCTGATGTGTGCCTGGAATTTCCTGAGTGCTTCATCCAGCTCCATAGCTGAGAAATCCATTTCATCCACCACGCAGCTGGTGAAAAACACAAGTTAATAGTGAGCAGGAACTTTGGGAATGTAACAAGTACCTGCCAACTCAAACTGAGAACACTTAAAATGTTTTTTTTTTTTTTGGCCATGTGGGTGAAGAACTTTTTAACAAGCTTAAAAAAACATTTGTGCTAAAAACAGCTGTGTTCTGAGACTGGTGAGAACAACCTGCAAAACGATGAGAAAAAGCAAAACGGTCCATAGAGTAAAGGATTTCTACAAAATTGGTTGTTGCGAGTAAGTTGATCTGCTGCTGATTTTTCAGATTATATGCAGGATTTGAAGTGGAACAAGTGTTTTTGTGCTCTCTTGACACTTACTTAAATAAAAGGATATGTTCAGTTCTTTCTCTGCTGAGAAGGGGATTGTGACTCAGCTCTCCAGAGCAGTGATACCTTGCATGTCTGGATTTATAGACATTTTCTCAAGGAGCCCTTTAGTTATGCCTGTCAAACTGACACCAACGGACCTTTTCTGGCCTTATCCTCCACTGAATCTCAATAGTCTCTGACAGAGCTTGTGTGTTTCAAGTGGGTCTCAAATAAATCTGTGCAGTCTAAAGCATGAGACGCCATTTGAATGATACAAAGGACTGGAGAGTACAACATCTATATGACTTCTCTCTCGCATTAAAAAGATCTGGGACATATAAAGAGGATCTGTATGTTTATCTGAGCGTCACAGCAATTTCCTGAGTGGATTCCATTTCTGCTTATTTCCTGCATGTAACTTGAGTCATTATATAGTCCTTAGAAACTCCAAAGACTGTCTGAATGAGGGTAGATTGCAAACTGCCAACCTTATTTGCAACCAAATGATGCTTTATATTTATGTTCCCAGAAGGAAATAAACTAGCATTCTGTGCACTGGCATAGTTGGCAACTTAAATCAAAAGCCTCAAATGATTCATTTGCAAATACAAATACTCCAAAAGAGTACACAGGCACGATCTGCTGCAGACTCACTCGAGGACATCCCGGTTGAACTGTTTCTGCCTGTTACCCAGGAACTCGCCAATCATCTGCCTACTCAAGCCTTTCCTCTGGAGCAGGAAGTGTGCCACACCCACCGGAGTGTCTGGAACAAAGTTTCGCTCTATCAGATACTGGATGCCTTTTTCTGGTTTCCTAGAGACACAGAAAAGAGTAGAGAAGGAGAGACCAAAAAAAGAGAGAGAGAGGCAAAATGGGAGTGGGTGAGGACACATTCCAAATCTCTGATTATCCCATTGCAGTCCTACCCCTGGCCAAATGTGTGTCACATGAGGGACAGGATTTGGGGAAGCCAGGGAGGGAGGTAGTGGGCTGAGAGGGGACAGGAAGGAGTTACAACTCTCTGCAGTGTTGATCACAAATGATTAAAAGGAATTTAATGGTGGGCTCAGAAAGAAACCAAATCCACAATCAACTATAATTAAACGGAATCAGCCGGGCTCAGATGAACTGCTCAGCATGAAGTGGAGCAGAATGAGTCCGAAGCTTGTTTGCACTTTAAGTAGAACAGGCAGATAGTTGTGTTGACAATCAACGTGATTGCATGTTAATGCGCGTTTCACGTCGAGTTTCTCAAGACAAAAAGAAAAAGAAATTCTGTAAATCCTGTGAATGAACTGCATCTAATTTGAATAACCTCTGCTGATCACACACTACATACCCAAAGTGGGACCTGTTTGAATGAACCATTTGGAAGGTGAAAGAACCAAGCAGACTGTGACTGGCATTAGTTTTGTTAATTAATGTTCTGTAGTGGCGTGGACATACTTGTTGAAGAGGTTCAGGCCGATGCGGTAGTGCCTCTTGCGAATGATGTCATTGCTGAATGCAGGTGAGTCCCAGCTGTTGCGGGTTTCTTTGTGGTACGTCTGCTTGCTGAGTGTCTGCTCACGCAGGCTGTCCCTGGACGAGGACTCAGAGCTACAGTTGATGGTATCGTTGGAGTTCGATGTGCTGTTGATGCTGTCGTTGTCGCCATCAGAGAAATCCGACTCTGACTTGCTCTGCCGGTTTGCTGTACCATTGATTGCCAAGTGGGCCTCCAGTTGTCGAGGTCGATGGCGGGAGGAGTCTTCTTCTCTGGAAGGCCCTCGAGGTGGCAGGCTGTGGCTGACGTGCTTGGGGCTGCTCTGCTGGTTACTGAGGGTTCGTTCATAGGCATTCTGTCTCTTTAAAGAGCTACGGTCAGAACGATCACTCAGCTCCACTGAGCTATCACTGGGAGGCTCTATGGTCAGTAAGGGTAGGTGGTCTACCCGCAGGCGCTGCTCTTGGCATTCCAAGGAAGGTGTACTGCGGCAGCTGGTATCCGTGTCTCCCTTCTCATCCTTATGAGCCAGGGACCAGTAATCTTGTGAGGAGTTGAGCGAACGCTGGCGCAAGTCTGAATCTGTGCTGGACAGCCGGTCTACACACTGAGAAAGAGGCAGGGGTGGCGATAACTCCTCTTCATCGATGTACAGGGTGACATCGCTGTAAGACGCCGTCATCTCATCCAGTTTACGGTGTTCTGAGGCACTGTGGGAGGGTTTCACCTGACAGCTGACCTCTCTGTCCATATCCTGGTGGCCTCTCCCTGTCTCTGACTGACTGTCTTCGCCATGTAGGCTGCGACAGTTTAGAGCATCATCTATGGACTCGGCTAGAGATTTCACCTGCCTTGAAAAGGCATCTTCTAGTTCTGTGATGGCATCTGTGAAGTCACTCTGTGTGGTAGGAGTCTTGGCTTGCACACCCATCTCCCCACCATGGTCTGACTGCATCAGTGCACCGATTTTGCTGCCATCATCTGTTAGGGAGACCTGCTTTCCCTCGAAATAGGAGCTATGGACTTTTTCAGGTCCTTCAAAGGAAAACTGCATTCTCATATTGGATAGGACAATCCGTCTGGACATACGGTTCTCAGACATAGAGCTTCTAAGACGCTCAAAGTTCTTGTTCATCTGGTATTGGCGGAAGGCTGTCTGTATGGTGCGGGCAGCATGCCGGGTTATGAAACGCCCACCATATTTGCGCTCTAGCATCTCCACCTGGAGGAAGAGAAAGGAAATTTAAAAGAAAGGAAAGTGCATTATAAAGCTATTGTCCAAACGCACTTTTATAAATAGTCCCTTTAGATGTGTTCTCATGACAGTCCAGGCTTGTAAAAAAAACAAAGAGTTTTCTGGCAAAAGATATTTGAAACTTTCCATGCTATGATAAAGATGGTTCAGCTATGATCACACAACCTCACTAAAGGAACTTGGTCACATTATATTTAAGATGTGATGACATCAATAACTAAACAAGCTTTGATCAGTGAATAAAACTAAGAGTTGCAGCTGAAAGCTCTGAAAAAGCCAGCAAGAGCTCTAATCATCCTGTCCAAAATACTACAAAATACTAGCTCTGTAGAGCTGACATTTTTTAAGAGGCAGTACATTTTCTAACTGTACGACCAGCAGAATTCATCAGCATGAATTTACGATAACCACAAACTGCTATTTTCTGTGCAACCTTTAGCTTTGCTCGAGCTAAAAAGAACAAATCCTACTGAAGAATCACTGCCATGCTTGAGAGGAAACAGTTGTGTGCTGTATACTACTGTACTAAAAATCTTTAAGCTATATACCTATAATTAGGATGATGTCCAGAGCTGAAGTA
The DNA here is from genome assembly GCA_034780415.1 of Cichlasoma orientale. NCBI lineage: Eukaryota > Metazoa > Chordata > Actinopteri > Cichliformes > Cichlidae > Cichlasoma > Cichlasoma orientale. The sequence goes on along the minus strand of JAVDPK010001054.1, from coordinate 64,701 downwards.
CATTGCCCCCTCTCACTCCTGTACCTTTTACACACTGACCTAGTTTTCCACCTACAGACTCAGTGTTGGAAAATGACACTAAATCCATACCGCTTCTCTATGCGATGGCCAAAGGACGCAAGTGGATTTATACTTGCCACAAATGGAACATGACAGGGAGTTTCATTACAAGAGGGTCCGGCTGTCACTGCTGAACATGAGTTTCTACTGTCCCTCCTACACAGATGTCGCTATATGGCGACTAAGCCAGACCATACTACTTTCATCTAACTGCCATTAAAAGCTTCAAACTGACAGAAGCCTGAAGTGAGAGGTGATATAATATCCTTTAATATGTAATAAAGATGTCATACAAATGTTGTTATTGATTTTTATACACTGACAGTTTGATCTGATGAGATAAATAATCCAGAAGGGCATTTTGCTACATTCTTAATAACTCTGGTCTTTAAATCTTTATGAATCTATCGGTTTCATTCACTGCTTTCCTGTGGGTTTCAGGTATGTGCATCTCTCTACGTAATAAATATATTGCTATGAGTCTGTTTGATTGGCCACATTTTTCAGTAAATCTATTTTTGAGCTATTTAACGAGGAGCTCTCCTTCACAGGTCCTTTCGAAAATATACTTCATAACGGGCCAACACAAAGTAATAATCCAAAATATACCAAAAATATTAACGCGATTACTATTTAGCAATGAGACCTTTTTCCATTTCAGTTAAGCACAAACACAGCTAAGCAGGGAATGACGCTCTCTATTAGACTTACCGAAGTCTGAATGATCTTTTATGCATTTTTTCTAATGACCACACGCATCTGTCCTGAGATCTCTTATTACAGGAGCTCCAAATCCTATCCAGCAACACACTTTAATGCCGAGCTATTTGCTCTCAGTTTTGTTTGGACTTGCTTACAGATAAGAAGCTGTATGGTTCCCACTGCTCATCATGCGTTGTGATCAAACAGTAACCTTTGTGGCTCATAATTGAAGCAAACCTTCAAGTGCCAAAAGCCACAGTTCCTCTAATGGCCACTTGATGATGGCTGAAAATTTCACTATACTCTCAACTTACTGCTACGGTAGGCCTTAGCTTCACTGATTCAAGTCATGAACTGGACCTTCTGACTGTACTTGTTTGTGGTGGAGATCTGCTGCTACTCATGACTAATTAGATTTGAGTACTTTCAGTTGATCTGTGGCTCAATTTCCATTACATCTATTTGTAATATATTTTGGTCTGGAAACTCATTTTGCATTACTGACTTTTGTGTTGAAATCGCATTTCCATGTTTATGCAGCCACAGCGTGTATGTAGGAACAGGTACGAGACCTTGTAAAGTTTATAGAGACAGTCAGTGACTGCTGTCCTACAGCTAAGGATCTTAAATATAACCCTAGGAGATATTATTAGGTGAGGTCATGAGTCACACTCATACACACAGTGTAGATGCACTGTGTTATCATTTTACAAAAAGCAACTCGAAAATAAAGCAGCACAAGCTGATTTTTATGCTTTGGACAGAAGAGCTGTGGGGGCAAAATGCATTTATGAGATCACTGTCTATGATCAGTCATATCAGAATAACAATAACTAGGACTTGCTTTATGACTTAACACATAAGTGTATGTGAAATTTCAAACCTCTACGCCTAAGCTTACTAAATGGCCAAAATGTTCCAATTGAATAAAACATGCTGAAGCATGCTAATGACTATAATGGCTTTAAAAACGTGCTACCATCACTCTGTTGCTTCTAATTTTGCCGCTAATTATGCTGTGGGTGTCCTCTGAAAAATATGAAGGAATTCATTGTGATACGGACTCTTATAATTTGGCTGAAGACCAACCAAGCCATCCATGCCTAGTGCTGCTGGGAAAAAAAAAAGAGACTGACTCTGATTATGAAATTTTTACACGTTGAAAGCCAGTAAAAGCTCGTCTCAAGCTACCTTCCAAACTGGGAGGACTCCTGGGGTGCAAAGTAAACAGAAAATGGTAAGAACACTTGCAGTTTGTGGGCCACAAATTAACGAAAACAAAACACACTCAACATCACAGGTTAGGATTTTTTTGTAATGTTGATGGAAGTTTTGTTTGCAAACAAAGAGACAGAAATCGTGAAGAAATGGACACATAATTAGACTTCAAGACTGTTTTGAGGGTGTTTTTTCTTGTGTTGTTTACCCTGTTGGTGAACTTAAATTAATTGCACATGATGATGATTTCTGTTAAATGAACTAACTCTTTAGCAACTAAATGCTCATTCAGCTATTTTATAACTTGTCTGATGTGAGTAGTGTGCAATACAGTGGGTTTATTTTTTAGGGCAGTGAGACTAAACCAAAACAGTGAAATTGTCTGCTTGGCTGTGCCACAACAAACTAACATGCATATCCGTTGGAGAAGTGTTCATATTGCTTTTGTTCCAAGCTACTCATTACTGTAGGTGTTAACAAATGGAAGCCAGTGTGTCCCTCCCCCTCTCACCTGCTTGTCCTGTAGGTCAGATGAGAGCTCATAGCTCTCTGACAGCGAGCGGGAGCGCTTGATGGCCTCCTCCTCTGCCTGCTTGCGGAGGATGGACTGAGAGTGCTGAAGCTTGGGCCGGCGGGGCCGCGGGTGGCCTGGCAGCAAGATGTGCCCGTAGAGCTGGCTGTCGAGGTGGTCGGGGCCGAGCCCGCCGCTGTGGGTCACTGGGACACAACTGTAGCCGCTGCTGGGGTCCACAGAAGCTCCCACTTCAGTGCCTGGAGCATCACCTTCCACACTGCGGCACACAAAACACACGCCAAGTTAGTCTGCTTAGTCATGTTCCTGAGTACACACACTCCCTTGTGTCACAGTACAGAGCACGTGACAGATGGAAAAAGTGAACTTTGATACTGCTGGCAGGGTATAAATGTGAGTGAGTGAATTTATAGCAGCAGTCAGAGGGCTGTCTGTCGTTTTTACACATTCCCTTTGCAATGCAGAAATGTCCTCAGGCTATCCCAAGAAGTCATACGACAGAGGCACTATGTCTTAATTAAAACAAATTAAACGACTGTGAATAAATGATGACTATTAAAGAGACATTTTAAACTCCACCAATGCCGAAATTACCACAACATTATCACAAGCCCAATCTCTTACTATAAACAAAGGAGCACCATGTCAGAGCTGATTAAAGCATGTGAAGCAGTGCCTTGAATATTAAGGTCTTTGTTTTCTCACAGCAGCACAAACACCAGTTTGGATTGCTGATGGGACAAACCGGCAATGACCGGCCGGTCCACCTCAGACTGCAAACAGCTAAATCCCAACACAGATCTGTTCACATCCTAAACTGTTTTGATTTGCAAGCATGTGCCTTTGGTTCTGGGAGACAGCCTCATGACGATTCCTGTGAAGAATCAAAGACGTATAACAGGAAGAAAAAGACTGATCTGACTGCTTTTTGGATCTTTGAATTAGCAAGCCGTCCATCTCCAGAGACAGGATGTTTGATTTCAGGAAGTTTTTCTTTGTTCAGAACTGGATATCTATCTATCTATCTATCCATCCATCCATCCATCCATCCATCCATCCATCCATCCAGAGGGGGTACCCTGGACAGGTCACCAGTCTAACACAGACAAACAACCATTCGTACTCACATTCACACCAATGGGCAATTAAATTAAATTAAATTAAATTCAGTTTTATTTATATAGCGCCAAATCACAACAGTCACCTGAAGGCGCTTTATGCTGTAAGGTAAAGACCCTACAATAATTACAGAGAAAACCCAACAATCAAAACAACCCCTTATGAGCAAAGCACTTGGCAACAGCAGGAAGAAAAAACTGCCTTTTAACAGGAAGAAACCTCCAGCAGAACCAGGCTCAGGGAGGAGCATTCATCTGCTGCGACCGGTTGGGGCTGAGGGGAGAGAGGACAAAAAAACATGCTGTGGAAGAGAGCCAATTTAGAATCACCAATTAACCTAAACCCACCAACTGCATGTCTTTGGACTGTGGGACGAAGCTGGAGTACCCAGGGAGAATCCACACAGACACGGGGAAAACATGCAAACTCCACACAGAAAGGCCCCCGGGCAGATGATGGATTCAAACCCAAGACCTTCTTGCTGTGAGGCAGCAGTACTGACCACTGCGCCACCATGCTGGATACCAATTCAAGGATATTAAATGTTTATTAGACTGAAAATAAACATTTCAGTCAAATACGTGAAATTCCATAAACAGGAAGCAAGCTCAGAAAAGCAATGAAAACAAGATGGCATCTGAATCTGTCTTTATGAAAGTGAATATATATTTCCTTCCTCCCACTAGCTGCAAATCATTTTTGCTCATTTGCTGCTCAGACTACGTCTGGACTCCTAAAACACAAAGTATAGGGTAGCATGTAACAGCAGATCATCAATCATACAGCTGGACAGATGTGCGGCTCACTTGAGCATTGCCATAGGCAAGCCTGTTGCTTTTGCTTCTCATTATGAAGTAAATGTTTGCACAGTGTAGTGGCTATACAATATTAATGAGATCATCTTTGTTTCTTATACGTCTCGCTTTCACTATGCAGTTCTGTTTGCCCCTGTGTATGAAGATGAGGCTTGATGGCACAGCCAAAATAGAAGAGCATACTGTAGCTGTTGCAACTAGTTGAAATATTTTTGTTCTTATTTCAACTGGTAGGTAACAAAACCAGCAAACATATTAGTTTAATGAGGGCGTTTGGAGGTATTAGCTAGCTACGGGTATTCTAATGATCTACATCTAGAAGGCATGACAAGCTCTCTAGCATAGGTCAAACCCCAAAAGACCCAAACTGCAGGTGGCAGGACTGAAGAGTTCCCTTTCTGCACATTTTTTCATGAAAAATTATCATGGTGCACAATCACACTTGCACCTTTTGTTGTAATTCTCAAATATGAATTGGAGTTGCGCTTCAGAACCAATCGATGAGACAGCTTAAATTAAATTTTGTGACTACCCTATTTTGTGAAAGACATAAATCAGCGCAACACGAACATGTATAATATTAGCACAACTCCGGCCGTCACTTCCTATTAGTGCGTACTTGCAATTGCAGTTAAGTTCAATTCAAAATTAGGCAGAAGACCAAATTAAAATGCTAATGAAAACAGGAAACGATAAGCCCATAATTACAGTTGGTTTGCACAAACGAAATCTCCAACTGTTCATCACAACTGTGTTCATCGAAAAACGGGTAAAACCAAAAAATGTGCTGTACACTTTTTTAAAAATTTTTCTTTAGCTCCACTATTTGGTGAGGTCGCACTTTAGGGAAGCCTGAAAAATAGATTAGCTTAGAGCATGACCTCTGCATGGATGGTGCTGGGTGTTTTGGCTCTACTGGGGGTCTCAAGCACAGCCCAGCTGCTTATAAACAGTGCGTAGGCATACTTCCATATCAGGAGAACTGTTGTAGGAAGGGGTTTATGAAACATGTCTGCTGTAACATATGTTCACCAATTCTTAATATTTTATTTATAATATATGCATCCATTTTATTTTTTCCTATTCATCTGCATCTCCTGAACAATTCTGCATGAGAGCAAAACCGGTCTCATCATAAAGTCTATAACTTATCAAAATACAAAGAAATACTGTTACAGCCAATGAGCTTGATTAGCATTGAACCATTTGTTCTTGCGACTGCAGGACGAGAACAAAGGAGCGCTGCAAATCAGAAATTTGCCGACAGCATCATGTGCAATCATAGTTCTGAAAAGATCGCACTGACTAGCGCGCCGGCGTGAGGAGTGAGACAGCAAGCAGCACTCAGCAGATGTTCTTTTCACTGTCAATTCGTTTCACACAGCAGTACACGACGACACTGACAGAAAACGACGAAATCAGGATGCTGGTCCGTCGTTGGCCGTGTACCATCAGACCTTCTATCAACAGTCAGTCAGTCAGAGAGAGAAATGTGTCTCCAATTCAACCAGGCAGGAGGTGAGGCGATGCTATAATGGGGTCTGACTTTAAAAACAACACTGCCATGTTGAAAATATGAGCTTTACGCAGCTTTCTCTTAAAACAAAATCATTTATCTTTGTCATCGATGCGATGGATGAGGTGGAAATCCTTCTACATATCATCTTTAACTACATATCCCGCATACTTGTCAGATATCCAAACCTCTATGTGAGAATGTGTTAAAGTTAGTAATAAAGGCTAAAGAAAAGTTTCAATAGGAGAGAGATTTGACATCCAGGAGAATCGTGGAGGTAAACGAATGATTCCTGCCATCGTTCTGCGCAGGGGTCGAATTTAAATGGGCTCATATTCAGTCTGTACCAATCACAGAAGTTGGATTTCCACTGAGCAATATAAAATATCAAAGCAGAAACAGCTACACTTTATATTTGGGCTCAGAGAAATCTGAGATTCAGTTCAAATGCCAAAAATGACCACATTTTATGCTAACCACCACACCTAGGAGGTGGATATAAAGCATACCCAGTCAGACGGCCTTTGACTGCTGCTTCCAGTGCGGAGGAGCAGCAGCTCCATTCGGAGCCCTTCCTCAATGACTGAGCCCAAACACTCTGAGAAGCCCGTTACCACCATTTGTATTTATTATTCTTTCAGTCTCTTTGGGCAACTTTCTTTCAATTTGGTTCAAATTATGCTTCAACCTTTCTGCTCCTGTCTCTGTGTCACATGGAGCTCGAGCAACTTTGAAATACATCCGCGGTGTAACTTCTGCTGAAACCACAAACTTCTGCGTTCACATTTAGCTCTCTGTATAACATTTAAACAAAAAAAAGATTTGAACATTTAAAGGAGCTAAGTTAACGGCTTCTCCCTTCTTAAAATCTTTAAGCTCAGCTTGGAACTGAATGCAGAAAGATGTGATTTGGATTAAGGAGTTTTATCTAACTAAAAGCCAAAGCCGGCTTTTTTCTACCCTTAAATTTTGGGCCTAAAAGTAACAATAGCCTACCTCAGCCATAGTAGTGGCATTTTGTACAGATTTGGAAGGACACATTCCTGTGGGATACTCTGCAATAATATTTATTTTGCCGAGTCACAGTAGTGAAGGCTGAAGATCCTCTGTCACGGGATAACATCTCTCATTAGACAAAACGTCCCCTCTCTGCAACTTGGACACTCGTGCTCATTTTAAAACCCCCTTCTGCATTTTCATTCCCCTCCCTGTGCATCCTCAACACATTTTTAATTTTAAAAGGAACTAATCTAATCAGACAGAGAGAGTCCTTTAATTAGACTGAAGGGTGTGCCATAATACATCTGCTCCAGCAGAAGAAGTTTAATTGGAAATATCCATTTCTTTGGACGGAAGATGAGCTTAGCATGCGTAAAATGTGGCATCAAACTCAAAGCGATAGCAGGCAGAGGGCTCTAAGAACTTAATCTGATACCACTTAAAGCATGTTTATGTCTTCAGTTAGGTTATGTTGCATGAGAGTGATTTTTTCAACACGTATGAACCACACTTTTCAGTGGTACAGTTGACCTGTAAGTAACGCGCACCTTCTCCAAAATGTAACTACATATTGTTGCTACACACATTTTATAAAGAGAAACCGGCAGAGCTGTGATTGGTCTGTTTGTGCCATCTCCTATGTTTCTGACGCTGATGGAGGTACTTCCACTAAGTCAGTTTGGATCACTGCTGGACCACAAAGTGAGGTACAGCAGTGACAGTGGGGAATAGAACTGAAGTAGAGCTGCTGAAGTATAAAAGAAAAAGCACAAAGGGAAGTGTATCTGTGGTGGGACACTTGTGTTAACTATAAATCTGGCTTCAATGTAACACACAATTACATTTTTTAACTATTTCTACTCTAGTTAACCTGTCTGCAGTGGAACATTTCACGATGGCCATCTTACTACTATGTTATGAATGCAGTTGACAAACTGACAAATAGGCACGTGCATGGCTAACAGGAGTGTGACCTAATCCTAGAGCCTAATCCTTAGCAGAATTATTAAAGCGGGTGGGGGTGGGGGACTCTTGGTACAGCAGCCATGTATGTTTATGAAGTGTTTCAAATATGGCTTTGAAACAATTCACAAACATACATTTATTTTAGGAATAATTTTACAAATAATTATTTTAAATTACACATCCATCCAACCACTTTCTACCACTTATTATTTTAGGACTGAAATTCATAAGCAGTGTAGAGTGCAGATATTTCACTGTTGCTGGAATGTAAAGAAGCATTAGGTTTCTGTATCGGTGGTGGGCCTCTTGTGTTGAACATAAATGTGGCTACAATGTGACAGCTTCCTGTTCCAGCTTTCAAAATTTCAGACAATGAGAAAACTGAGTCCCCTTCACACGTGTATCCCTCTTTTTTGTTTTCTATGTATAGAGGAGAGAATTCTATCAGCAGAACATGTGGGGAAAAGCAAGCGCAAGTTTGATTGCAAACAAGAAAGTGTAACTTCATCTTATATCAGGGAGTCAAATACATACTTGCCTTTGCTGCCAGATATCATTTGGAAGCAGTCAGCTTGACTGCAAATAGGAACATAAAAGATTCACGTTTTTTGCAAAAAAACGGCGAGATCAAAGAGCTGCTCTGCCGTCATGTGAAGGATAAGATAACCAGTGTTTAACAGGACTGCAAAGGCCTTACACATAATACCCAACTTTCTGCACTGCCCGGTCTCACGTTAGATGCCGAATACAGAGTATGTAGCAAGGTTCTCGTAAAGCCTCAGCATGTCTGTAAAAAGCTGTAAGGAAGCATTAAGATAACAGTCACTGATGTCTGTGTGAAACAAAACTAAAACATTAATATCTTGACACACCCACAAAGTCATGTGAAGGGAGTTGTTTGACTTTTATCCACTGTCTGCTCCAAAGCTAACTATTTATTTATAGATCGAGTGAATCTGTGAAACGATCTGCACATTAGGCCCACCCTGTTTTATAAACAGCCCCTTCTTCCGCTTTCCATTATAAAACTGCAGTCTCCTGGTTCGAGCTGACATTACTCGAGTGATGTCACTCAAGTCATTTCACCAAACTCCTCCTGAGCCACGGAAGACATTACGCAACTATTTCCACGATTTCAAAATTTGAACCCCTTCCTGACATTTAGAGGCTTGCCATCCAGCAAAGGTGCCAGATGGGGTGTTAAAAAAACTTGAAGTCTTAACACAAACAATCACACCCACATATACTCCAGGGTGCACCTTCCCTCTTGTTTCATTACATCTGTCTTTTCAAATCAAAAACCCACAAAGTGCCTCAGAGTCCCATGACACTGCATAAATTGCTGCCTGATAGAATTTTAATGATGTGTTTGTAGCGGGTGCTGGTGTGTCAGATGCAGTGGAGAAGGGAGGGAAGGTGACGTGAGGACAGTGCTGGTGTCACCACCTCCCCTGGAGACATCCTCCCTGCGCTGCTGAGTGACTTCTTCAAAAAACGGGAGTCTCTTCTCACCGTGTCACTCTGCAGTGATGAGTTAATTACTCCAACCCGCCACTCACACCCCGCCTCTCTTTGCGTTTGCCCTACATCCACGCTGACTTGTATTTTTTAATCATTAGTTGATTAAGCCTGAGTTGATTAAACCTGAGTTAGAGGGCACTGAGCAAAGAACAGTAAAATGTGACTCAGCTACATTCACTTGCTTGGCACTCAGTGGGAAAATCAACCGCTTTCATGCAAAGTGTGCTCCTTCATCAGCAGCACAAAATCTACTTCATTAAAGGCAATCCATCTAATAAGCAGTAACAGCAGTTTTGTTGGACATTTGTTTCTCAATTGAGCTGGCAGTGGTCCCTAAATAAAGGAGCTGCCATTAGTGAAATGTACAACCTGCATCACAAGACTCATTCAGAGCCAAATCAGAAGCTAAGTATGTGTCAAGCAGCTATTAAAAGAATGAACTTATACACAGAGCAAGCACGCACACACTTACCAGCTGTATGACTCCAGCTCCAGTAAGGACTGAGTCCTGTCAGAGGCACACTGCAGACACCACATCTTACCCTCTGAGCCCCTTCACCAGACCCATCAGCACCCTGACCTCGCTTACTCCATCCCTGGGCTAAATATTCATTTGCTGACTGACTGTGCTGTGTTCTGACAGAGCAATGTTCCCCTCTCCTTCAACTCTTCTCCACTATAGCTCTGGTCTTCCTTCTCAGACTTGTAAGGAGGGGCGTTCGCAGGAAGAGGGAGGGAATTCCTCCAGAGGAAAACTGGGTCGTGTGGCAGCGGGAGCACTGGTGTCCCACAGCTCTGGAGGGTCTCAAACAGGAAGGGGGAAGAAGTAAAAAAAGTGGAGAGAGAGAGAGCAAGCTCTGGTGGTGATGGGCTTTATTATTGGCAAGAGAATGGCAGCAAGGATGAGGCCTGGGGAAACCCCCTGGATTTTAGCTGGAGTTATGACTGCATTAACGTGAGCTTCACCTCAGCGTTCAGCTTCAATCAGAGGAGACGCAGCATCTGATCGTCAGCTCTTTACGACTGCTGATCAAAGGCCTCAAAAGTGTGCATTAGAAGATAGTATCAAAATCATGGCTTTCCAACAGACATTACACAACAAATAACAGCTGCTCAGCCAGTTGACTGGCCAAACCATCCTTTAAACAAACATCCAAGTTAAAAGGGAATGTCTGACTCACACCTCCTTGCATCTTTGTGCTGATGCTGTTCCCACCGCAACCACAAATACCAAAGCAGTGAGGGGCCCCTCCATTTCCGGCTTATGACATCATGACCCAAACAGTGGGTGTGTATGTAGAGGACCAAAGATTATATCAAGCCAAGTCAACCATGCAGTGTAAAGCAGTGTGATAACACAGCTAATAGGGGTGGTTGGGGCAGAGATACGCTGGACCTGGTGAAGCCTATACATCTTCTGCTTCTATGGCCCCTCAAAAAAAAAAACAAAGATTAATGGAAAATAATCCTAAATGCAGTGTCAAAGGTAAAATTAAAGAGGGAGTAGGGGGTGAAAAAGCCATTATTGAGCTTAAAAAAAGGTTGCAAAATGTCTCCCATATGGTTAAAGCTTATATATTGTGCAGCAGAGAACAATGATAAGAGTCTACCATTCATTACTGCCAACCGTGGTACACAGGGATACCTCAACTAATACCAGAAATGTTTTCACAGCAGAAAAATATTGAAATAAAAGGCCTGATCTGAGCCCAAGTGATGTAAAAACCTGGATAAGACCTGAAAATCCTGCAAAGTCCTCATCACCGGCTGGTTCAATAGTTATCCATTTAAGCATTCACCCCAGCTGAACACTATCGGGGAAAGCTGGTTCCCCTTTAGCTTTAATCACGACTGTGAGGCTTAAGGTAAAGCTGCAGCAGTTAACGCTCACTGCATCTATTTGAATGCGGAGAGGGACAGTTGGAGCCAGCTGCCTTTGATCAGACCTTGAGTTATTTTTGTCTCTCTATCTTGACAGTGATTACAGTACAGTAGTTAGGAGCAATGGGATGTATTTTTTACCTCACAGATGACTTTGAAACAGTGCCATAAGCTAACAGGGAGGGACTCGTCAACACACTGTGGCTCAGTCACAACTATAAAATAAGCTAGAAAAAGTGCACCGGGCAAACGTAACGCTGCTTAACTGTGGTGAACATTTTCACTGCAATGAGCAGACATATATGGGCTGAATGGTGCTCGGCACTCGCCTGCTCCATTCCTTACCAGTTCAGTAACTCCTCTGTCCAGAATGCATCGTTCTGCGCTCTGTTATTGTGAGTGGTTGACACCAGAAAACGCTAAACACCCTAAAGTGACGTGGCAATACAGAGATTGATGATTCACAAAACTAAGAGCTGTTTGCAGGCTGAGGATGAGTCATGGTACAGAGTGACATGCATTTGAGGAAGAATTCAACATTTTGGAAAATGCAGAGATTAAGTTGCAGAGATTAAGATGAGAACATTGATACCATTCTCTCACTGTGGGTTAAGAGTATGTGGCTGTCTGAGTCAGAGTATCAGTCCAGAGGTTAGGTTTAGCGATGTTTACAATGCTAGCATGGGCTAGCAGTTGTGGTAGGATTTTTTTTTTTTGTTGCCAGAAAAGGAGGGCAGAGATGTTCTGATTTTATACTATAAAATCCAGTGGATCTCAAATTCTTATAAGGCTCACTAAAATAAAATAGGACTGCAACCTCCTTGCGACTAGGAAAATGCAGTGGTTGCCTGGTGATTGAACTGAATTGTTTTGCTTAATATGAAGTTGTGTATGTAGAACGCAACACATTTGCAATAGATAGCAAAAGATTAGCCTTTTTCGCTGATTTATCCAACTTAATCACCATATTATCACAGGCAGATTGCATGAAGCTGCCAACTTGACTCCATTTAATTGCAAACTGATAGAAGCTGTTTAATTGCCATCTTGGTGCACCAAAGTCGCTGTGAAGAGGGCGACTGACTGCGAGCGGCTGCAGACCTGGTCCCCATCTTTGAAGCAATCATTTCAAAGGCATCAAGATTGCAAGTTCATTGCACACAGTTGCAATAATTTGCTGTAATCTCCAACCACTGTTTTCCCTAGAGTGACCGTATTATTGGACCTTCAAGCTATTTCAAATGTTGAATAATTGTTTACTTTAAGCTAATCTATCTGCTTGCTAACTATAGTTTTTAGTTACTCTCAAAAATAACATCCATCCGTCCTCTTCTGCTTATCCGGGGCTGTGGGGGCAGAAGCCTAAGCAGACCTCTCTCTCCCCAGCCACCTCCTCCAGCTCAACTGGGGGGGGGAAGACCAAGGCGTTCCTAGGCCAGCCAAGAGTATAATCTCTTCAGCGTGTCCTGGGTCTGCCCCAGGGCCTCCTCCCGGTAGGACATGCCCAGAACACCTCACCCAAGAGTTGCCCAGGAGGCATCATAGTCAAAGATATGGATGTAATTTTTTTTTTTAATCTCTGGAGAATCAGTAGTTTGTTACAGGAAAATATTAGGCCTTTATTATAAAATTTATTACTCAATGTGTGAGCCAAAAGATACAACAGCTGTTATTATTCATCTACTGCCATCTATGCTAACAATTTCTCTCCCACACCACTTTACAGCAGGTTCCCCCTGTGACCTTAGAGGTACGTGTGCGGAATCACAACACCCGAAGAAGTCAGACTGGTCTGTGTGTGACAGGAGTAACTCAAAAGATTACAGCGGTTATTACTGATACCTAGCTTTTCTTCGCTTACAGTTAAATCACGTTTGCTGCTGCACTGTTCTGTGCGTCCTCACGTGTTTACCCTTTATTGATCTGACTGAAGAGGAGATTGAGGAACTCATAAAATAGCTGGTCTTTCTCGAATAGCTCAACAGTTCCAAATGAGTGCTTTCAAAGTGAGCTTGCAGGGAGACGACTCATCACAGGATGGCTCTTTTAAGGGCTTGTGTTACAGACACACCTGCCACACTCTGTCTAGACTCCAAAGTGAGAACAGCAGTACCTCTTGTCCTTGTATTAATCCCTACATCAGTTCCAGGTCTTCAGCGCTGAAGACAGAGGCTGTGACAGCTCTGGTCCAACTATAACCACCAGTTAAACCTTACCTCCTCTCACTACCTGCACCTCCTCCTACATTCAGGGTGACAACATGCCACTCCCACAGCGGTTACACATTTCACATACTTCACGAGACACGTTCTCATGCAGCAGGGACAGAAATAGAGTTATTGATAGACACTGCATTTTATGCTTCACTTAGAAAGCAAATTGAGCAGCCTGTGTGAGTGGGGTGCCTTGAGACAAATGTGTCTGCGTGTCCACCTTCCCCTGATGCTCTGATCTGTGGCTGAAAACAGCACCACTGACTAGAAGCACAAGGAGCTCGCTCGGATTCATTTGGCAGTGTCTCAGAGGACAGTGATTTTTCACAGGGAGTGTTGATGAATAAGTGGAATTAAAATAATCAGATCTGGCTTTAAAAATCTGTGTGTCTAATGCGTTTTTCTGTGTTATATTATTGCTGTTTAAATAACTGGACAGTTACCCGAAGCCTAACCCCCATAACAGGGAACATTTTTTTCTGAACACCTTTAGCAAAACCTAAGGAAACAAGGTGGTCTTGCTAAATGTTTTTTTTTTTGTGTGTGTGTAACCAAGAGTTCAAAGTCATCTTCTCAGGCACAGCCAGGAGCTGCTAGTTTAATTTCTAACTCACTTCCAGGAAGTTCTGTTCTGCCCAGTTTGCACGCTGCACTTTCCTCATGATCTTCAAACTTGTGCAGAGAGCAAATATCAACTTCTGTTTCAAGCAGACTCAAATTTTGTATGGCGGATCATCACTGGTTATGAGAGCTGGGTCTCCAGCTATGACTAAGCAGATTTCTACTGAAGGTGCCACAGTTTCCAGGCCAGATGGCAGGCTAATGCTCAGAGAGCGCTCATCATTATTTCCTGACACTGATCAAGAATTCGTTCTCTAGGGGGGGATTGTCCATCTTGAGGTCTAGTGTAATTTGTGAGGAAGAACACTGAGCAGAAACAACCTGCGCACTGGTGCCAGAACGCACTTGCGTGCTGGTTGCCAAACCAACAAAATCTTGGCTAACCACCAGCTCACTCGTCACATTTGCCTTCCTGTAAGTTGGAGGATTTGTTTTGACACACTCGAGGGAATCCAGCAGGAATCAAAGAGGTATGGTATAAATGGACACAACAGCACCTAAACGGAGCGGTCGGGAAATCGCAGCAGCACTGGAAGCCATTCCTGAGAATATGATCTTGAATGCGAGATCTTCTATGCAAAAATGATTAATGAGGACAATAAGCTAAAAACAAATCCCAGTACTTAGGACCTGCAGGGTGAGACATCAGCAAAGTAATAGGTGCTTGGAAGATTTCACAAATATATACTATGAAAATATCCATTGATTAAAAGTACAAAATGGAGTAAAACACACTCTTGTTTGCAGTTGCAGGGGTACCCCTGCTACCACCACAAATACAATCTAGTTCTATGAGAAACACTAATGTGAGTCAGGCAGTAAAAATATTTCCAGGGTTGATTTTAGAATTTTTGTTATAGCTTGAAATATGAAATTATATTTGACATGATTCCTTTTGCAATCCAGTTCACTTTAATTATGGGTCAGAACTAAATGTACACAAATAGGCACTATTTCAAAAAATTCACTGGAGCCATAAAAGTGGTTTTACATTACCCTACACCAACTTGGAGCAAAGATTGCAGCATATTTTCACAAGTACCAGCACATTTCTAATTATCTCCTGTTTATAGACGCAGGGGAATAAGTTCATTTAGTACTGAAAACAAAGATCCAGGCAGAGGCTGCCCTTGTGCTCTGGCAGAGCTCGTTTACACCACCCACACCCCCAAACTGAACGTTCCTCAGGCCCGGCCCAGCACCCAGACTGGGTGTCTGGCTGCCCGCTCTAAAGCTGTTTGGCTCCACTTCAGCCCTTTAATCGCCGAGCGCAGAACCCACCCACGTGTGGCCTTCAGAGGGAGGCGGTGGCCCTGCCCCCTCAGCCTCAAGCCTCGTCACGAGAGAAAGAAACAGAGAGGGAGGATTAACTTAACTAACCACTGGCTCTATGCTGGTCGTGTTGCTCCTATCCAGCATAGAGCACATGCAACGCACACCCCACGCTGCTTAAAGACAAATAACATCCACATGCAAGCATCATACATTCGCGCACCCATTAGCAGCAATGATAAATACACATACAAAGCTGCAGAGACGAGAACTGTTGTCCCAGTTGATGTTTTGTTGGTGACCATATGGAATCAAATCTGCTCATGTGTACGCTCTGCTGTTGTAGCTCCTCCGACCACGGTGCAGTTATTCAGCTTATCTCTGCTAATCCTCAAACCGTAACTCTTCCTCCTGTATCCGAGCTGCCCACAAGCTCTAGTGCCAAACCATTAACCCACAGCAGTGCAGGGAGACATAAATACTGAGCAGTCTCACACATAGGATGAAGTTATTACAACCTGAGTCCTATCTTCTACAGCTTTATTTTTAAGAGTTATGAAAACAGTGATGGATGCTGGATGAATGTTTCTGCAGAGTTCACCTGGATTCAGTTTAGGCCTTCTAACAGAGGTTTCTAATGTCACCTGGAATGCAATTTAATATCCCTTTGATTGCCACATGGTTTTAAAGATGAGAAAAAAAACTACTAAAACAATAAGATCTTGAGTTTTATTTAAAATAATTTTAAATTTCCTGACATTTATCATTTTGTTCCTGCGTTATATAGCAGTAAATAGCAATCCTTCAGCTTTTAGGCCCTACCCCTCTGCCATCTCCACTTTAAAGGAATATACCTTACCATGGTGGGAAATAGATTTGCTTTCTAGCCAAGAGCTCGACGAGGAGACTTTCATATCTGTCCAATAAATGCGGAGTTACATCACGGTAAAAATTCTACCTGTGCTATTTCTTGCATGGGTAGAGTCGAGAGGTTCTCTGCCATCTAGCAGAAACTCACGGATCCAACCTCACATGTTTGTTTTCTCATCAGTCGAGGTTTGACTAACTATTTAGCAGCAGTGCAAATATATTTCAAAATCTTTTTACTGATTAGTACAAATGTCCAATATGACTAAAATTAGTTGCAATGAAGCAGACATATTTTTTTAAATAAGCCAGACAGATTTAATCTCAGCTATTTTAAACAAGATTTAGCCCTGCCTCAGATTCAAAAATCAATCAGTGTCAGTCTTGGGTATAAATCCTAACATGGCGTTTGGTTCTACTTTCTGTATGTGTGTTCGGGGCACAGCTTTGATAATCAAGTCCTATCTTCAGTGTTTGTTGTCGTCAGGTCTGAGCGACGTGCAGACAACCCGCCCAAACCACGATGCTATCTGGTGACTCAGGACAGGAACCATTTTTCAGATGCCCTCCATAGATACAGGTGGTGATGCTGTACCATCGTTCTTATTTTACAGATTTTTACCTTTTCTAATAATCAGATTTCAGCCAACCAAATAACACTAGATAAAATTTACTGAAGCAAAAGCTTTGAGAAACAGCTCATCATGTGCTGCCCAGACGTGTTGGCGTCTTCCACAGAGCACATGGCAGATCATGACATGTTTAGTTTGCAGTAAACACAGATGAGTGGCTTGCAGTGATGTAGACCTGAGGCGCTCTTGGTAAATCTGCTGCTTCATTAGTATTCATAAACATTTTGCTATTCCAGGCAGAGCGGCCGGCTGAGTGTGCTCAGTCTGTGTCTGAGAATGGCTCCACGCCGGCTATGTGTGAAGCGAGGGTGCAAAAATACCAAAAGGAACAGAAAAAACAAGGCGGGCTGACTTAAGATAAACTCAAACAGGATAGGCCTTTGCACCAGCGGGGGGCACAGTTCACAACAAGGATGTGGAAAACATTGAGTCCACACTTTACCGCGAGAATTTTGAATCCCTCTCTTTGCTCATTTCACTTCTACATGAAAGCATTTAAAGAATATTAAAGTCAGGATTCCAGTATAATAAACAATGCAAATCACACTCACCAAACAGAGTGGACACATTTATTTCTGACTAAATTCTTATCTAATCCAGTGACTGTCCAGTCTACAGCAAATCAGCCCTTAGCTAAAAACAATTAATGGTGTGCATATGATCATTAGTTACTATGTTCTTTTTGAAATGAAATTCTGATGTCAAGTGGAATACACAACTTTCCATCTTTAAAAAGTTGCTCCATATTAAACTTCAACATCTACTTCCTTATACCACTTAAAACCTTGCATTTTTTGCATGTTGTAATAATGTTCTCAAATGAACTCGTCTTGGAAGAAGAAGGAAAGTCAAAGTTTCCCCATCGACCCACTGGGGTCTGGTACCACCGTTTTTTTTTTTAAAGATTCTGGAGAGGCATCATTTATTTTCCAATATGTGTTTGATGTTTCGGATTTTCAATGGTTTATTTTCTGTGTATATATATGTGGGTGTGTGTGCTTATGGGTTTGGGGATTTTTAATGTTTTTATGTGATATTCTATTGTTGAGATTTTTGTATGTAACCTACCAGGGGATTGCAGATGTAAATTAGCTTTAAGCTAACTCTGCTACAATGCATCAAATGCTAACATTTATGTTAATATTGTGCATGGTCCCTTTTTAAATAAATTAAAAAAAAAAAAAAGTTCAAGTCAAAAGTGTTTCACCAGACTGGCCTTTGGTTTTCAGTAACCTCTGTATGTGAAGGTTTCTTCGGGGCACCAGGCGGATCAAATTGGTGAAATAATTCTAGGTGGAGCAGAAACATTCAGTGCTGCCAAGTTTTCATTTCCCTGAAGGTTCCACACACTTCTGAAGAAGCCGTGTCCTGGTCCAACTTTTAAGTTAGCTGTCACAGGCTGCACATTTACACCCTCTAGAGGCAAATTCAATCTCAGTTTGGATACGGTAATAAACACTGACAAATTAATGTTTCATAAAACGGCATTGTAGTGGCTGCTGAATTTTAAATACAAAACAAGAAAAAAAACAATGTGCAATGAGATAACGGGTGACAGGGAGCAGCTGGTGGTGGACGGATGGCTTAAACACAGGACTTTCACACAGGAAACTGACTTCCAGCGTGTTTTCTGTTTTCAGCTGTTCTTTGGACATTTTAGGCAATAAAACTACAAGGTTAGGTTTAGTAAACGGTTATGGTTTGGATCGTTAGTAAAGTTCTTTGTGCCAACACAGCCTGCTGTCTGGCAGGCCAGAGGCAAATGAGAGAAACTGACAAAGGTTGAATGTGCTGCACATCCTCTCCACAGGTCCCCCATTTCACCTCCCCTTTCTCTTTATGTCCCTTCTCTACTATCCATTACTCATCACTGGCACTGAGTGGGCAGCACTGCTGCCAAAGTGACTGATGGGCAGCACCGTCCGATGTCCGCTCTGAGCAGGACCATCAGGCCAAAATTATGCAGTCTGAGATCCAAGCTGAGTGGTCATGACAGGATATGGATTCGCCTGTTGCCCCTGCTGCTTTCAAGGGCATTTTATCCAGACGAGGGGAAAAGATTCAGAGGCTCAGGAGAAGCAGCTGTACATCATCTGCTGCGAGGCACAGGACTGAAAAATGAGGGGGCAGGGGGCTGGGGTGGGGTGCTCTACTATC
The DNA here is from genome assembly GCA_034780415.1 of Cichlasoma orientale. Classification (NCBI taxonomy): domain Eukaryota; kingdom Metazoa; phylum Chordata; class Actinopteri; order Cichliformes; family Cichlidae; genus Cichlasoma; species Cichlasoma orientale. Next base: position 45,610 of record JAVDPK010001054.1, on the reverse strand, counting down.
AACCAGGAGAAGAGATGAAACCCATCTGCTTCAGGCCTAACAGGACAGTTCCCGAAATGTCACAGACAAGATGGGGAAAGAAATGGAAATAAGCAAGACCTTAAATAACAAAGAAAATGAAATGTCATTCTGTGTTAAAGACAGAAAATGAAAACAGAAAGGAAAATGGTTTCACACACACACACACACACACTGTAAAACTGTTGACACAAAGAACACCAGAGGTTTAAAAAAAGTCCATCCACAGTAATATTACAGTGAGGACATGAACCTACCTTCATCACTGGAGAGAAGCTCAAATAAGGACAGAGGCCTGTTTGGACCTAGAATAACCCAACTACAGTAGACTGTTGATTGACAACTCCAGACAGCCTGTGACAGCAGGGCACCTCTACTCCACACTGACAGACTTCCAGAGAAGCATGGATCTAGTTCTGGTTAGAGTGACTAGTAGGCACCACGCCTGACAGCTCCTGTACCGCCCCTCTTTCTGTGATGTAGAACACACACACACACACACATACACACTGAGGCTATTGAAAGACAGGCAGCACCTCTGTCTATACACGCTGGCTCTGGGCGCTGCTGATGTTGGCATCTGCAATAAAGACGGCCTTTCTCTTTGCCGTGCGCCCCTGCTTTCCTGTTGGAGTTTTCACCTCTGCCAAGGAGAGCTGCAAGGCTGAAATGGAAGAAAGGTTGTGTGACGACATTGTGCCGGCTGTGTGTGCCCGCCTGTCAGGGGAAGGGAGTGGCAGCCTGGTGTGACACACTCGATTACACTGCCTGATTGGGGATTATTTTTGGCTTCCAGTGGCACCCTAATAAAACTGAAACACTATGCTGCGTTTTCTCCTATAATTACCTCTTCCAGTCGTCACATTAGTTGACCATCATTCATCTGACATCAAATAACCTTCTGTTTTATTTAGTGGAAAACATGCTATCACATAACCCGTCTTAAAAGCACAACATACGACACCCAGTATCCTCTTCTCCTCCCGTCAGCTGACACCCTGGATGAACTTGGAGAAATGGGGAAGTAGTTCAGTGGGAGTGGCAGTAATTTAGTCATCAGCATTCCTGTAACAGCACATGATGACTTGCATGGTTTGGGATTCAGAATGGAGTTTCTTAATTTCATTGGAAATAATTAAGTACTGATTATCAATGGGGTGAGCCACAAAATGAATTCATGGCTTATCCAACAGGAATGCCCTAAAAGTACTTGGACGGAAAAAGACCTAAACTTTTTTCCTCAGTTGTAACACTGCTGGTTACTGCCATGTTTTGCTGAAAGAAAGTCCTTTACATCACCTAAAGATGCACTAACTCTAAAAGAAAACATTACAAGCTTATTGGCAACTATGCAGTCTATCCAAAGCACAATTAAAACAAAGAGTTACAGAATAAATTAAGAGGTACACCATACATACCTACACACATCAATAAATATATCCAAAGAATTACAAAAATACAAGTAATAGTATACTGTATTTTTTTGGAAGGGATATCTGATCATGGCTGGAATGAATAGACAAAAGGAATCTGCCACTAGTCTACTGAAGGGGCAGGAAAATGGCAAAATCCATCAGACACAGGTCAAGTGGCAACCTATGGAGAAAGCAAAGAAAATCAATGTGCAAGTTCCTAAAACTGCAGTTCCTCTTTGGCCACCTGAGGCTGGCTCAGAAAAAGCCAGTCCCATTAGAGTCCCATGCTGAAATGCCCAACATTACAGCATTAATAGCTAAAAATAGTTCTGGTCTCTATGAATAGTTCCCCTTTTATAACAATGCTATGTTGAGAGTTAAAAAAAAACAACCAACTTGTTGGATTATATATATAATAAATGAAATAATTTAAAAGCTGCATTTTGTATTTCCTCAGGTTATCGTTATATAATATTAAAATCTGTTGGATGATCGGAAACATGTACGCTTGACAGCTATCCAAAAAATAAAAACCCAGGAAGGGGGCAGATATGTTTGCACAGCATCGCACGATTGCACCGGCCCAATTTTCCCTTTTCTGAGATTGGTTTTGAAAACACGTACCTGGTCTTTACACAAACCATTCAACTTCAAATAAAGCTAGGTGAATCTTGATGTCAAACGTGTTTTTAGATTAGCTAAAAAAAAATAAAAAAAATAAACAGAATCTGTACACAACACACAAGATCAGCATAGAGCTGAAAAGCCATCACCCATTCTAGCCACTCATTTAAAACTATTGCTGCAGCTCAATAATATAACTCCCATTCACTTCCTCAGCTGAAGCGTCATCTTTAATACTCCAAAAAGCAATAGCTACCATATGTTGAAGTCCATCAGCATAATTTATTTCCCATTAATTTGCTGATGCAGGCTTTGAAATGGCCACTTTCAATCATGCTCTGTGACATTCACTTGTTGTTAAGCCTTTAAAGATTTCATTTGCATTGCCGACCTGTGCTGCATTTTGTCGTGCACATTTGTGTAGCATAAGTAATGGGAGTAAAAAGTGTGCAGCAGCTGGCCAAGCTGTCAATATTAGTCTTAATGAGCAGCATGAACAGGTTCAACATGCACACTGACATATACACTGCCAGTTAAGTAACTGAGGCAGAAGCAAATTTCTTTTAATGTGATTCAAGACGGCACTCGCTGAATAGGAGGATTCAAGAGGAATATGCCTGATCTGTTCAAAGACTCAGCCAAGCAGAGGTCAACCAGGGGCGACTGAAAATGCTTACTCTTTCCCGAATAGATCATTAGACCAATGAAAGGATCTCTGGTTCACTCCTTCTCCCCTGGAGATCCATTCTCCTCACCTTGAACGCTTCCTCTTCAAACGTGACCGCTGCTAACCTTTTGAACCAACACTTCCTCTACGAATCTCCACGCCGAGGGGTCCCCTTTTTCCACAGTCCACACAAATTGCGTTGGCTTGTTGCTCTAGGATGTCTATGAAGGAAACCGAAAATGCTCCAAAACATGACAAATCCGAGCAGACGGGTTGGGTGGCGCTCAAACACGCTGGTGTAGTACAAAATAATCATAACTGTGAAATAACTGTAAATGAGCTAAAGGGTGTGGGAGGTTTATCTAAGATCGCTGTTTCAGCTTCAGTCATCTGACAACGACTTAATGATAACCGAACTGATGACAGAATATGTGCCTTATCGTTAGATGCAGAGTGTTAACTGGCCTCATCCATGTGTGAGAGTGTTAAGTAACCCTGAAGAACCTCTAATGTACGGTCTCAGCATGGCTGAGAGGTTGAGTTTCATTTATGTCTGGGAAGAACTCTAAAATCTCAGCAACTTTCCATTTCAGTGAAATATGATTTGGACAGTCAGCAGAAGTTATTTCCCTAAGAAAAAAAAAATATGGATGTCATGAAAAGGAAGGAGAGGCAATTGTTTTTAAGGATGAGAAGGTGAACAGTACAATATATCAAAAAGAAGAGGAAGGGACATTTTTTTTGTAATAGCTTCCAGTCATCATTTCCCACAAACTACTGCTGTGGGGCTCAATCTCAAGCATTTGTCAAGAGCTTTTTAGTGAAGTGAGCACCACATGTCCCTGGAAACTATTTGTCAACTAGTTTCTGGAAGTGGTATGTGGAAAAAGTAGACTAAGTACTTTTGGCTAGTGGACCAATTGCTGTTTTCTAAAAAAAAAATTCACAGAAGACAATCATGCTATTCTGTCTCCTGAGGGTATGAATACAGCCTCCGAATATCTGCCAAGTAGGCAACTGAAAGACCTGACGGGACCTGTTGGTTTGAACACAATTGCCAGGTAATGCCTAGTGCGCCTCCCTTCCCTTCATGAGGCTACATGCACACTAAAACATGACATTTTCTTTCCACAGAAAGAGATTATCGCCATAATCTGCTGGTGTAGCATGTAAAAGTAATCACTGTGAGACTGCTCTAAATGCTATGTTGCAGGATGTCTCTCATATAGACATCCTCACACAGCTCTGGCTGTTCACGCTAAAGCCCCACCCACCTGTTTTTCTAATCTTTTGTTTAGAACAGGAAGCCAATCAGAAGAAAGAGACTGTTTCAGACTGAGGATGACGGTTGCACCAAGGCCACATACAAGCCAAGCCAACTATTTATAAAGCACTTTAAAAACAGCAACCGCTGACCAAAGTGCTGAACATGGGAACAAAAACACACCAGAACATATAAAACAAGTATTGTTATGAACTGGGAATCATGCAAAGCTACTGTGGTAGAGCTGGAAATGCGAGACGGGGGTATAAAAAAGAATCTTTAAGCATTTACATCATGTCTGTGGGTTCACATTTGACTGGACTACAGCTTCAAGGACAATGTGAACAGCAGCTGAATTTGAAGCTAACCAAAACTCATCATGTTTAAAAAGAAATCCACAGTCTGTGTCATTAATTCACTCTAAACATTTCTGACATTTCTTAGACCAAGTAGAGCTTTGAAATATCTCACACTGTTCTGTCAGCTGTGAAGGAGCCAGTTCAGAACAGATTACAACAATTAAGCATATAAACATTATGTTTTCATTTCAAGCTGATTTAGCAATCTTAATTGCAGTTAGGAGTGTATTTTAGAATCCACATTCAATGAAGGTTACCTACTTGACATAGAGCATAAAACATACTGCTGAATTATTTTATTATCTGATTCCAGCCTGCCTTCAGAATCACAATACGTCTCATCTGAGAAATAACAAAAACGCGTCTGCAAAGGAGCCGTCATTCGCTTATCATGAAATTCCAACAGCTCTAATCAGCCTTTCATTTAAGCGTTGGATCCAGTGGTACATCCTCTCTCTCTCGCTCCACATTTCAGCGATTGGGAGCTGAACATCTGCACTTCTGGAAGTGTTTTCCTTCAGTAGGAACGTGGAAAATCCATCTGCCAAGCCACAATCACCACGGGCCATCTGGCTACAACTGCAGACCGAGAGCACAAGTGGAAAAACACAACTCCAACTTCATTTTAATACCACATGCTCTACACTTCAGATATGCTATATTTTTTGAATTTAACAGTAATGTGTTAACCAACTCAGAGAAATGACGGGATGCAACGAGAGAGCTTACAATTTCTGATCAGCGCATTAATCACCTGGGGGCCAGCAAGTTACCTCGGCTTAAGCACCTGTTTACTGAATGTTTGGTTTTTATTTCTGTGGACAAATGAACCGAGATAAAATCACGTGGTTCACCCTGAGACAGAACATCTCATGCAGCACACAAACCTTCATGTGAGGAGATTTTCCACCGATGCTAAATGCAAAGCACACACTCAAATCCCCATTTTCCTTGGCGAGAGCAGAGGAAAAGTATGCCAACTATGAAAACTCCACTTTATGTGTGTAAAAACACAGAAGTATACAGTGGATTTATTTAACTCATTAAACAGGCACGCAGTCACAGAAACAACCTTCATTCACAGGTCTCTGCATTGTGTTTGCATATTTAGATTTTTGCAATACTCAAGTTTGTTTATTTGGTTTTTTTTTGTTGTTGTTGTTTTGCTCTACAACAGAATGGCTGAAAAATGCAATGACCCACTCAAAGTCCAGACCTCAACCTGCCTGAAATGCTGTGGCAGGACGTAAAGCGAAGTGGTTTATTGGGCCTAAATTCCTCCACGATGATGTGAAAGAAATACAGAAAAATGATTACTTCACGTTATTGCTGCTAAAAGTGGTTCCTACGAGATACTGAAAAATGGGATATGCTTAATTTTTCACAGTACTGCACAGTGTAGATGCTTTTCAAAGCATTTTGTTCTTAAATTGCCCTGCATTCACAGTAAAAGCCTGATTTCATCCAAAGGGAAACTGTCAGCCTGTTCAAGTCCTCGTGTCCTGAAATTCCACAGCAGCCAGCCTGTTACAACGCGTACGATCCTAATTCATGTAGAGTCTTTGCCATTTTGTATCAACTATACTTTGTGACTAACTGCACTCCTTGGTGTAATACTGAAACTAAATCACTACGACACACCATCATTCACAATTTAGAGCATCTCAAGAACCTCTGTTATGTCTGCTGACAGTAATTGTGGTAATAATGGGAAGAGACAAGGTGAGCACCAGCAGAATAATCCCCTGCAGCCCTTCCCTGCCACATGTTATTGGGCTTTATGGCAACCTGTTGACACCAATCCAAAAGACCCAGTGGACCAATGCTGGGCAGGCACAAACAGCCTGTAATCGGTATTATGGGCTGGCTGGAACCATACGGTTTATCACTGGGCATTTGAGAGGCAGAGGATTGTTTGTGTTCAAAGGCTTGTACTTTTTTGACTAAACAGTCACACAGTCCTCAGGTATAAACACAAAGCCAGTGAATTAGTGACACACCAATCAGATGTGGAGGAGCCATTTGTTTGCATGTTCTCTAGAGCAATCTAAACCCTGCAGGGGTCAAAGGCCATCAGAGAAATGATGAAGGTCAAGCACACAAAGAAGACAACAAGAAAGGGAAATTGCTTCAGATGTAATATATGCAACTAATGATGCTCTAAACAGAGACTGCATACAAACTTGAGTTGCATCATGCTTGCATTGTCTACCACATATTCACTTTGTGCCTTAAACAATCTCCATCCTCCACCCCCCCCCCACCCCCCGTTAACATGTTGCCTCTCCGTGAAAGAAGATCGCTCCAAAGTCCTTCTTCGCAGCCAGCTTTGAAACCTTGCGGGGCGCTTATTTGAGGAGTTACTTAAAGCTTCTATCTAAATGACTAGAGAGAGGGCCTCAACATTCTTTTCTATGGTCACTGGGACAAAAAAACTGCATGCTCAGACTCAGCATCTAGAATGGTGAGTGACCGCCAAAGGACCAGCTGCTTTGATCAAATGGCACTAATTGCTAATGGTTGGACTGTGAATATGCAACATCTTAATAAGAATATAAAATTTTTAGCATTCTTCGAGTGAGATTCCTCCCTCGTATATAATGTCTCTGATCGTTTTAGCATTCTTGCTTCATACAATTCTCCAAACACAAACGGGGCAACTCAAATTTGAAGATGAGGACAAATGTCACGCAGCGGCTCTGATGACTCAGTGTATCCGATTTTGGATTCCATTCAACCCCAGCAAACTCCAATCAGAATCATTTTCCTGGAGTGGAGTCTCCTTGGTGTGATAATGAATGATTGGCCAGCAGAGTGAGCCTCTGTCCGGCCGGCTGGGCCCATACCTAATGCCTTTCAAATCATGTGTGAGATGAGTCATCAGGCGCATGTCAAAGCTTCCTGGCTCCTTTTCACTTCCTTTGATTCGTCGCCCTGAAAACTCTTCTGATGAGCCTGTGATTTATTGAACACATGCTGATGTATTCTGCATTAAAAAAAAAGAGCCTAAATTCTTCAGCGCCACTTCATTCCTGCAGTGATTTGAATGCGTTATCCTCTCTGAACACTTATAGCACCATCCATTTTGTTTTTGCAGCTGAGTTGCAGATTCAAAGCAGGCAGGAAATGTTTTCCAAAACGCTGGACAAGGCAACAAATTTCCTTTTTAGTAACAGCTGCGAGACACTGAATCTAAACCCTAAAAATGTAGAGTCACAAACACTCTCATGAGTGCAAAACAACAGCAGAGCTCAACCCATTTTAATTCATAACCCCAGAGGATTTCATCATTGTGGAATTATCTGATACCAAGCAGCTTAATGCTGCATAATCTACCCAACCTGAAAATCCTGCCCCTGAGGACAGAAACCAAGAACCGAAAAAAAAAAACAACCTGATCTGGCCTCAGAGCCTGACAGCCCTGGGTGTGGGTTGTCAGGCTACATAACGGCAAAGATCGCAAAAGTCTCACATAATCCTGCGCTACAGGCCCAAGCTCCAAACTCATTATTGATGAATTAATGTGAGCTTTACTAAAACCTATTAAACTGTATTAAGACATGCATGCCATTGAGGAATGCTACAAGGCAGAGAGGAGTGACTCCTGATGACCCTCCATCTCATTTGCAGTAATGGGGAGTGTGGCACAGGGGGCTGTCCACTCAGTGCACGCTCAATGGTGTCTAGGTCAGCAGAGAGAAGCTTGATGTAATGAACTATTCCTGGGTCTGTTTAAAGGATCAATAGGAATTCATCACACGGCCGCCCTGTGCTCAGCAAAAGTAGAATCAGTATGCAGTAGAGTTCAAGACAACGCCGAAAATAACAACAAGTGCACAACCCTGGTTCGCAAGGCTGCTTGCAGGATGCATCAGCCCCTGCATGGAGGGAGAGGAGATGTGTGTGTGCGCGTGTGTGTGCGTGTGGGGGATAAAGGACAACAACAGTCCAGGCACTGTCTGAGAAGTTGGAAGGTCAGCGCCAGTTTGCTACAACGAGCTGTAGGCAGCAAACATCAGCTGCCATGACATCAGACTATAGGAGAGAGATGGGAAGAGGGAGTGATGAGTGAGGGGGGTGGAGGTGGTGATGGTGGGGGCAATGCCAGTGCAGCTGCTGCAGTCATCACTGCCAGACACCTGCTCAGGCAGCGGGTGTAAACAAGATCATACGTAGCCCGCAAGCACTCTTTTTCTCCGTCGACCCTCATCTCACGCACACTCTAGAAATTTAAAAAGTAGTCCCGGCTAAACCAGCATGCAGATATGACATGACAGAAAATGAAAACAACAGAAAGAGGAGAAGCAGCGGTCCTACCGGCAGAGAGAGACAGCGAGCAGTCCGGCACATGGTCGACACTGGCAGTGTGAAAACGAGGGACCATCCTTACACATTCACCTCCAGCTTCAGAGAGAGAGAGAGACAGCTCAGGCCCTCGCCTGCTGTACTCTGAGCCCCCCCCCCACCACCACCACCTTTCTGTCACTCTCTCAACATAGCCCCTCCTCCCTTCGCGTTCTCTAACTCTCTGTTCCTCTCTCTCTAACCCCCACTCCCTCCCTCTCAGCGGAGTTGTGTGTCCAGCCTGACGCAGCCCAGCAAGTCCTTGCCGCTTGCTGGCAGCACAGCAAGGTCAAGGTTTTTCTCTGCACCTAGTAGAGAGACAGCACTGAGACCTGAGAGTGTGCAGGCTTTTTAATTCATGCTTTTGCATGCACTAGCTCATTCTCCTCTCTGGGTGAAGGTGTGGTAATTAATAAGATGAGCCGCTTTGAGTTTGACTGCGGGGAAACATGCAGACAGCGGAGTGGGAAATGAAAAAGAACAAAAGTCAGTTATTCTTAAGGGAAAAAAATTTCAGCTTTAGCCTTAAACAAGCTGGTTTTTTACTGAGTGAAGTTCTGAGTTAGACATTATGAAGATTTAGGCACAAATGGTTGTGATGATTTTTTAGACTGGCAATACAGCAATAATTGTTTGGAGACCTCTTAGAACAAGGGAAATTCACAAATGCTAAACAGCGTCTATTTACTCTAATGAGCCAAAACATTAGGACCATCCACAATGAATGAAAATATTACCTACATGTTGTATATGGGGTCAATCAGCAGGTGCAAATACCTGTATGAATTAGGCGGGACCCAAACTGGCAATGTTCAGGACAGAAGGCTTGTGGTGTGCAACTTGTCAGCAGAGATGATAACATTGTGACAGTGGTGTGAGATACCACCAACAGCTACAGGGTGCTGGAGGAAGTGTTGGGGTAAGTCTGATCCCATTCCAAGTCGCAGCTTACATGACCTAAAGCATGTGCTGCTAATGTCTTGGCAACAGATACAGAGGAACCTTCAAAGCCTGGACTCTAGAAGACCTCTGATCGGTTGGAGCCAATTTGGCAACATGTAAAGACTAACAACATTTTAGACACCTACTGTAGGTGGTGAGAATGTTTAGACTCATCGGTAAGTTTTTGTGATTTCACAAATGTTAAATCCTGCCCATCCAAGAACTCATCACGACAAGCCAAATGACCTTTTGTGGCTCAGGAGGTCTACCTCCTGTAGCTGTTGGTGGTAAGCTGTGGTTCGATCCCTGGCCGATCCAGTCTGCACGCCAAAGTATCCTTGGGCAAGATATTGAACCCCGAGTTGCATTTCAGTTGTGTTCATTGGAGTGTGAATGTGTGTGAATGTGAGATAGAAAGCACTCAGATGTAGAAAATAGTGCTTGTATGAATGTGTGTGAATGGGTGAATGTAAACGTGTTGTATAAAGTGCTTTGAGTGCTCAAGTAGAGTAGGAAAGAACTAGTCCATTTTCCTTTCACACAGCATTTGTGAATCTATGCACTTAAACAATTTATCTACGTTGCATCACACCCATGGCAAAGTTAGAATTACCAGATAACTTAACATGCATGTCTTTGGACTGCAGAAAGAAGTCTGAGAACCCAGAAAAGCAAGCATAAAAATTCACACAGAAAGGCCCCCACCTGTCAGGAGGCTTGAACCAGCAACCTTCTTGTTGTGAGGCAGTAGTACTACTTGAATAATAATCCAAAGTACCTCCAAATCATTACTAAAGTTAATACTTGAGTTAGTACTACCATCAGTATTGATTTTGAGCTCTATCTGGTTCCTTACTTGGCTGATATGCACTACTACAACAACACCACCAACAACAACAACACAGCAGCACAGCATTAAGACAGGCGATAACCATTCGTGAGGCTGAAAGTGGTGATTAACCACGCAGTCCTGAGTCTGACAGAATGCAGAAAACAAATGAAGAGACTAACAGAGAACATTCTTTTTAAAATGAAGCGGGTCCTAAGAGGGTACAACTTACTGTATCATCAATGAACTGCAGCTTTCATGGAACGGCATCAATATCCTGAGTGTGTCTCTCTGTCCACTTGCAGGAGGTTTGCCAGGGGTCATGCCCTTTTGCAAGACTGGCACACAGGCTTGTGGCCACTACTGTTTATACAGCGAGACGGCGAGGAACAAACATAGACAGAAGGAGAGAGTGGAGACTACTTACTGCGCTCCTATCACTGGGCCTATAGGATTACTGGTAATGGGATTTCCCACTAATGGCTTCTCCTGACAGGTGGCGTCCCAATTTAGATCACATCACCTAGGTTTAAATATTTCTCTTCCATGTGATGCCAAAAAAAAAAATCTGCCTTAGCTGTTTACACAAGCGCGTTCCCTGCAGCAGGCACAAAAATAACCATTAGCAGCTTCAGATAATTCACTTTCTGCATGCAAGTGACACCTATATGACAGCACCTCGGAGAAAGGCAGATTACTGGATCAAGTCATGTTTTTATTTTGCTGTTTTTAAAAGATAAAACTCAAGTTTAGACAGCAAAATCAGACAGACAGGGAGACCGGGTGGATATCTAATTAGTGCTAACTAACAGACTAATAAGATTTTACTCAGAAAACCTGAAACATAAACTTCTTGGACGGGCTGTATTGTGCCACACAGCAGGTCAAATTATTTCCATTAAAATGCTCCAAAAGCCACAAACAGCACAAACACATGGGAGGGGTCTAGTTCAGTGACTTGAATTTGCTGTCTAACAAAAAGCTAGCAGCTAAGTGGGGACCCATCTGACACTCAAAGCAGCCCGACCCCTAATAATGCAAAAGTGCAAGCCTGAACAAATTTAAGAATAACCCCTGTGTCTATGGGTTGTCTGTAGGGACTGGCTCACTTTTGGAGCCAGCCTCAGAGCAGCTATTGGTACGTCCACACTAGCTTCATTTTTCAGCCTCAGAGGTTGCTGTTCAGATTGCCCTCATCTTTCAAAATCCATGCCTCCCATTTGTAAACAGCTGAGACTGTCTGTGCGAAGTGATGGCATGTCGACGTGTGGATGCTAGGAAGCTGGATGTCAGAGCATCTTCCAAGCAGACATGCAAAGCTACCTTGATGCGAGTTATAAATCACACATTGTGTCAAATGGTTAAAAGCACAAATCATGAGCACAGGCATTTCTGTTGGTACAGTTAATTCAGTTAAACTCTGAACAGATTTAGCTGCAAAACATACATTTTATGCCTTTTATACTAATGACTGTCACAGTGTTTGAAATGTACAAGAAAGCTTTCATTGTTCTGCACTTGAAAAGGAAAACACAAGTGCAAGCACAGCTATAAATGTGTTCCAGTTTTTCTTAAGCTTTCTTTAATGTCATGCTTAGTACCTGCACCAGTTTTACACACGTGCTTGGACATTAGATGGTCTACGAATTTCTTGTATGTGGAATGTTGTCAGAATTTGATAATAGATGTAGAGCTGACATATAGTAGAACATCTGTCTAAAAGAGGCACTTGTTTGGATGGCAACAGAATCAAAGCAGATCTTTTCAGAGTCACGATAACAGTTTTTTTTTTAACACATATTTGTCAGGAGAAGGCTTTTAGCACCTTTCTCACGAGCAGCTGAAAGCTAGTTCTTGTGTTTGCACCACTTCTAGTGGGACAGGGTTGTAGCCAGGGGCTCTGACATCTCCTCAACAGCATTTGCCTCACTTCATCTTTTCTCACCTGCCTCTCCTGGAGACAAAATACTAAAATACACCTTGTCTGGCCGGTTGTGTCTCAGGAAGGGAAGAAAAACAAGGGCGAGTGAGGGCTGAAGGCAGAGGAAGACAATAGCTGAAGGCATAATGTAATGGCGCTAATGAGGATAAAGCAGCTTGTTATGGTTTCTCCATAAGCCTCTGAAAGCAGGACAGCCTGTGACATCACAGGCATCAGCAGCAGGGTTTCAAATACTGCAACATAAACCAGAGGAAGAAAAAGGAGAATGTCACATGATCCTTGTGACTTTCTTCTTTTCCAGCCCTTTAAATCTAGTTGGAAAAGGTGGATTATCAGAAAAAAAAAAGCAGCATGTATTAACACTTCCCGGCAGAATGATGTTCCCAAAATATTTCCACAAGATATCACAAGCCTTCCAGTAAATTGTGCAGCATTACTAAAGAAATTCCTTGTTGAACAGATATCATCACTCCAGCGTAGCTGAAACTCCTCCCCAGAGTCAGTTCACAACAGCTTCAGATAAACAACACAGACAGGTGACACTTCAGAACATTTAACTAATGCATCAGACCGGGTTAAGTTTCTGTGTGCAAGAAAGAGGCTCCTATTTACCTCTTTTGTGCTATAAAATATGTAAAGCTTTGAATTTAGAGGGAAAAGATACTTGGCTGAGTTGCAATTGGTCCTTTTCCTCCCTGTAAGTTTGAGGACCAGTTCAGAGCCAGTGACTGATCTGGAACAACAGCACGGCAGTGACACCTGCTATGACGGTGGCACTAATAAAAAGACAGGAGGCTCAGCTGGAGGTGGCAGAGCTGAAGAGGTTAGGATTTTTTTTATTGGGACTGACCACAATGAGCAAGATTAGAAATTAATATATCAGCGGAACAGCTCAGGCTGAGTGGTTTGGAGACAAAGTTAGAGAGGCAAGGCTGAGATGATTTGGTTCATGGATGTAATGAAGGAGGGCATGCAGAGGGTTGGTGTGACAGAAGAGGATGCTAGGGATAGGGAGAGATGGCGGCAGATGATCCACTGTGTTGCCCCCTAAAGGGAGCAGCCAAAAGAAGCAGCAGCAGCAGATGAAGCCTGATCTGAAACCACTTCACTGCCTTTGCTAGTTTAGGCTTACAGTATGCCAAGGTGATCACCAGTTTTTGTTACTTTGTACAGCCTAATCCAAAAAGAAATCTAAAACACAAAGCTTCAGTTTTGACATAAACATGAAGCAGCAGGATCCTGGGGAGGAGATGTAATGATGGTGGTCTGTGGCTGCTCTATAGTCCATGGAAAACTGGTTCTTAGAGCATTCAGAATTTAATAAAGCAAACATCATCAACAAAAGCCATGACACTGAGTCAGAACAGAAAAAGACAGGGTTGAGGTGGGTTGCAAAGCACCTTGCAGTGACAGCAGCCACCGTGTGCAGGCTGAAGCAGCTAGCACTTCATATGAAATCAGCCAATAGGATCATAGATAGAAGCTACGATCATAGATAGAAGCTAAATCAGCTTCTAAAGTAGCTGATTTAGAAGCTAATGTTGTGATTAGCTGATTTTTTTTGTTAATCTATTTGTAGATTAAATATTTTAGGATTTTTGAATTGTTGGCTAAATAAAAAAATAAATATGAATGCATCATCTTAGGGTTTGAAATTGCAATTATTGCAGGTATACATTACTGAATACAAAGATGAATCCAGACACAAACAGGCAAGTTTAAACTGTGATGTCATGTGCAGACGTAATGTTTATAAGCTTAGTATGAATGCTTTTAAATGGAAGGGATTTAGACAGAAAAGCAGAATTCATTGTGTCTAGCCCACGTCTGAAAAACAGCCTTGAATGCATGACAACTAGTGTGTGGACATAGCACACTTTCAGAAACGCACTTAACTTTAGAGGAAGAGAGAAAATGAAATAGAAATGAATGCAGTGCAATAATGTAATTAGAGCTGGGCAGATGTAGGCGTTACATAACAAGTACAGCCTTAAGAAATGGTCGATGTAACAGAATGATTTAACTGATCAAGACTGGTTTGACTGAAGCCCCAGGTTCATATTATGACAGCAGCATTTGGCAATATTTTTACATAGTGTAATGGACTCAAACTGTACACTATAAGTACTTTCATCCATCCATCCATCCTCTTCCGCTTATCCTTTTCAGGGCCACAGGGGGGCTGGAGCCTATCCCAGCTGTCATAGGGCGAGAGGTGGGGTACACCCTGTATAGGCTGCCGGTCTTTCACAGGCCTCTGACACTGACTTCAATTTGTGTAAATATAAATAGTTGGGACCAGCAACACAATTTACTGTACACAAGAACGATGCGAAGGCTCAAAGTCACACAGAATGTGTATTACAATTAAGAAGAAGACATGTTGTGTCCCACGGTAAATTTAAAATGTTTGTATATTCATACATTCTACTAGAGACTGCAAGAAAAATAAAATATTTTTGTGGAAAATCCATATATGAAATTGAACCATGTTATTTAAAGCAAGGAATTCCATATGTCTGGACAACAACTTTAGTGTTTGTGCATCATTCATGTTTAAAAATCTGTTTCTAGGGATAGAATTACTAGAGAGCAGAAGAACCCAGCAGCTCATTTTTGGCCCCCAAGCAGCAATTTAATTTGGCTGTGCAACTGATGGACTAATAAATATGGATGATCAACAGAATCAACACTTCCAAGTCTTTTTTTATTAATTTAAGCATCCATTTGTCTACTTTCTAACACTTTAGTGTACTTGCATAATAGTTTGCTTACACATATTCTTTCCCCATGTAATGCAATATGTGTACAAAGACGAGCCACAACGTTAAATCCTGTTACAGCTGACGTGAATAACAGTGATCATCTTGTTATAATGCAGTGTTCGTCTTGGCTCTTGGCACATGTGGCTGTTAATGTGACACCTTCCACCTACGTAACTCTGAACTGCATAGATCTTAACCCAGCTGAGCATGTGCAGGGTACGCCAGAGCAAAGCAAGCAAACAAATTGGAGAGAATATTTAAATATATATATATTTCAAATTCAATATATGGTTATTTGAATAACACCGCCACAACCTTGGCTGGATAAAAACTGAGATACAAAGATTTCATCTCATAATCGCCTGAGCTTCATGCCCTGCTTTGAGCTGTATTTACACACACATCGAACAGGGACACTGATGATCTCTCACAGCCACAATAGGCTGAGTTACAGTGGAAAGTTACCAGTTGCTATATACAATATCTTAAACTTGTCAGTTGTTGGTGCAGAGCAAATATTAAATATTTTTAATATTTTTATTGTGAAAAACAGTTGAATAGTGCTACTATGGCAGCCATGATATACTACTACATATATACAATAAACCAGCTAATGTATAGAGAGGTACAATATACACAACTGAATACACACTCCAAAAATGAACAATACAGGCCTATGATATTAGTCAAAAGTTTGGACACACCTTCTCCTTCAATGTTTTCATTTTTTCCTACATTAATACTGAAGTCATCCAGACTATGAAGGAACACACGAGGAATCGTAGTAAACTTTAAACAAACCAAAATATGTTTTAGATTCTTCAAAGTAGGCACCTTTTGCTTTGATTACAGCGTTGCACATCTTGACATTCTCTCAGTCAGCTTCATGAGGTCATCACCTGAAATGGTTTTCCAACAGTCTTGAAGGAGTTCCCAGAGGTGCTGAGCACCTGTTGGCTGCTTTGCCTTCACTCTGCGGTCCAACTCACCCCAAACTATCTCAGCTGGGTTTAGATCAGGTGATTGTGGAGGCCAGGTCATCTAACGCAACACTCCATCACTCATTTTCTTGGTCAAGTAGCCCTTACATGGAGGTGTGTCTGGGGTCATTGTCCTGCTGAAAAACAAATGATGATCCCACTAAGTACAAACCAGATGGGATGGCATGTCACTGCAGAATGCTGTGGTAGCCGTGCTGGTTAAGTGTGCCTTGGATTTTGAAAAGCAAAGCACCCCCATACCATCACACTTCCTCCTCCATACTTCAAGGTGGGAACTACACATGTAGGAACCATCTGCTCACCTTTTCTGCGTCTTACAAAGACATGGTGTTTGGAACCAAAAATCTCAGATTTGGACTCATCAGACCAAAGGACAGATTTCCACTGGTCTAATGTCCATTCCTTGTGTTCCTTGGCCCAAGCCATTCTCTTCCTCTTGTTGTTCTTCCTTAGAAGTGGCTTCTTTGCAGCAATTCAACCATAAAGTCCAGATTCACGCAGTCTTCTCTGAACAGTTGATGTTGAGATGTGTGTGCTACTTGAACTCTGTGACGCATTTAGGTGGACTCTTATCTGGGGTGCTGTTAACTTGTGGTTTCTGAGGCTGGTAACTCTGATGAACTTATCCTGTGCAACAGAGGGAACTCTTGGACATCCTTTCCTGGGGCGGTCCTGATGAGAGCCAGTTTGATCATAACGTTTGATGGTCTTTGTGACTGCACTTGAGGATACTTTCAAAGTTACTGAAAATTTCCAGATTGGCTGACCTTCATTTCTTAAAGTAATGATGGACTGTCATTCTTCTTTACTTAGTTGAGTAGTTCTTGCCATAATATGGATTAGAACATTACTCAAATAAGGCTACTCACTGTATACAACTCTACCTCCTCACAACACAACTGATGGTGTCAAACACATTAAGAGGGAAAGAAACAAGACACAGCTGTTACCTGAAAGCCATTCCAGGTGAGTACCTCATAAAGCTGACTGAGAAAATGCCAAAATGTGCAAAGTTGTCATCTAAGCAAGAGGTGCCTACTCCGAAGAATCTAAACTATAAAATATATTCTGGTTTGTTGAACACTTTTTTGTTTACTAAATAATTTCATACGTATTTCTTCAAAGTTTGGATGACTTCAGTATTAATCTACAATGCAGACAATTTCTAAATAATGAAAACCACTGAATTGAAGGTGTGTCCAAACTTTTGACTGGTACCGTAGAAATCAATAAATGAATGAAATGATAAACTTTTTCTAGCATGTCCCATTGAAAAAAAAACAAATCACATTCAACGTTGAATTTTAGCACAGGGACAATAACAGAGTCTTCTTTGCTCTGAAAAAACACATTTATTCAGCTTGGTTTCGCTGCATATTTCCCTCTGGTCATCCACACCCTACCTGCAGTGAGGTGTGGCTGAGCGGAGCTAAAAGTCATGATCTGCCACGGTCCCTTTTTTCGATTTTGTTTACTTCTGTTGGGTGTGTTGCTAACTGAGCAGTAGAGGGCGTCATTATTCCAGGCATCACGTCTATTAATGCAGGAGCATGAAGAGCATTTTGATATTCAGAGCCAACAGTGAAATCAAAACGAGGTGAAAAAGCAGCAGACATTTGGCACATCACAGTCTTCCATCTTCCAAAAGAACACCTGACTCTGCTCACTTCACACGTGTGCTTCTCCTCAGGCTTAGGACATATTGGCCAATGTAAACCTCAGGCCTGTGCCAGAAATTATAATTGGGGTGAGAGGACCTGTATTCATATGAGGCAGATTTTTTTTTCTTTTTGTCTCATTCACTTTGACCAGAGCTTTGTCTCCTGTTATTCTGAAGTCTCTCTTTATTCTCCCACCAATTAGAGGCGAGCACGCTGAGCGAGGGGGAGGAGAGAGAACGGGCCATCTCCATCGGCCTGCTAACCACTCAGGGGAGCTCATTAGAGGTGCCCGCAGCCCAGAAGCTTGGTGTTGTGCTGGCACTACTTCTGACACCACATCAGGACTGTCGGCTTCAACACCACGAAGAGAAAAGAGTCGGAGTAAGAAAGCAAGACACCATCTCCTGACAGCCCGTCACAACATTAAGGTGTCCAGCTGTAACATGCTGCTAAACACAGCACTCTTGCAGGATGTCCGCTCTCTCACAGCGGCCTCCCGGATCCACTAATTGAATCGCGGGGTTTTTTTTTTGGAACAAAGAATAAAGCAGCTCAAGCTGATAATGGCTGCACAAATCTCAGCAGACACTTCACACACAAGTGAAGTGATGTTATCACTCTGATAGAACTGATAGGTCACTTCCTCTGAAAAGCACCTCTCTACAGCAGGCTCAGGAACCAGAATCTGAGGAGGATCCTACAAAATGAAAACCTGCCTCTGCCAAAGCCTGTGATGTAAGCCCGGGCAGCCTCTGCAGAGAGACAACGAGAGCCTGGATTCTGCTGCGTGAGGGCTTTTGTCAGAGCGTTTAAGCATATGTGCACGCATATGTGAGCGAACAGCAGGCTCTGCACTGGATCCAGAGTTCAACCTCTATCACACAGCAGCCCTGCTTCTAGTCAGGAGGCGCCTGCTTTGTTTTGGGACCAGGATTGGCTGGCATTGTGTGCACTGAAGTATGGTACACAAAGAGACATGCTATGGTGCCTGCTGGATGGGGTCCATCAACTCACCGCGGCAACAGACGGCAGATGTTTGTGTGCTCTGGCAGAGCTGGAATTAATGAGTGTTTACTGTCAGTCTGCTGAGTGCCACCTCATGGCCTGACGCTATGCGTCACTTTAAAGAAAAATCTGATGCACTACAAGCAGGTTTTTGCATTCAAAGAGTTCAATAAAAAGCTGCTGGTTTTGCAAGAAAACACGCAGATGCACTGCTACTGACTGCAGGGAGTTTGTTTTCATGAGATCACCCAATCATTTAAAAGCAGAACCGGAGCTTAACAATGGCAAAAGCATTTTTTTGAGTCTTCCAATGATATATGACAGATACTCTTTTTGAGTTTGACCCACTGCAGGGAAGGTTGCCTTATACTGTGCCTGGGCATGACTGGACCCCATCCCCCCACCCCCCACCCCACAACCCTTAAAATTTCAGGCCTCTTCATTTTTTTCATCCTGAACTGAAAGGAGCATCTCAGTTTTGTGCACTCTCTCTCTCTCTCTCTCTCACTCACCACACACACACAGACACGCAAATCATAATCTGTTTGTTTTGAAGAAAAGAACTCTTACACTTTATCTCGCATGACTTATAAATTAATCAGTGTTTTCATGCAGCAATTCTTAGTGCTGCTGCATGGAAGCAGCGTTTGAGTTCCAGATGTGCACGATGCCCAGTCCAACTGAACCGCGCCTGAGCGAGCATCTTCTGGAACACTCGGCTATAGTATGCTAAACACACACTAGCCAAATGAACCTTAGGGATCAATACATGTGCCTACTGTGATAATATAACATTCAATGTTTTCATAAAATGCAGCTGCTTCTTTCCATTATGCAAAAGGTATTATCATTTGTGCCTTGACGCAACATAAGCCACTGAGATGAAGTCTGCATTAGGACATATGTCATTGTACGTGATGGCACAAATTGCATTTGTTTGATAAATTTAGACACTTAAAAGCACTCAGACTTAGGCACTGAAAACTGGATAGATTTTTCGGTAGATTGAAGCACTCGAAACTACTCTGATAGATTTAGGAAAAGATCATGGTTTGGGGTAAAATATGTCTCTTCATAACAGTAGTCCTGGATGCTGAAAAATGATGAACTGGGGGTGACAGATCTGTCTCATAAGCTGGTGCATCACGCATTGCTGTCAAAGGACACCTTGTGCAAAACAGAGACTTTAACAGTATTAATTGATGCCCCTTGGAAACGTCCCTGGATTAAATAACAGCTTTGATAACCAAGTAAGTGACTAATTAATGATTACTGTGGTAGTCGTCACTTCAAGAGAACTTAGAGCAGGCAGTCTGAAAGACAAGTCTGCACGAGGATCAACGACATGAGGATGTGTTGGTTTGTTTATTATTTTAACACTACACTTTGGAAAGGTCACAGTCAAAAGGATTTTAATATATGACTTAATCCGTCTTACATAAGAGTTGATTTACTCACAAATTCAAGGTATGAAAGTGTTTAAAAAGCCTCTTTGACCCTGTGTTTCAGGGTTAAACAGGCCTGCAAACAGGCTACTCAGTCATGTGCAAAGCTATTAAAGACAAACACTAAGACTAAAGTCTTTCCTTTGAGATTTAGCACTCACCTGCCACAATCAGTTCAGCTGCCATTTATATTTATCAAGTATGCAGAATGCACCGTAACAGCTGGTGTTTACTTGCAACACATTTCACACAGCATGTACACAGCTACAGCTGAGCAACAAACAGCCCACCAAACATTCACTACCTTTAAGTATTGGCTAGTCTGTACAGCCAGATATTAAATACATGTGCGGCATGGCAAAACACAAAACACAACACAAGATAGTTTCTGAGCACTTTGTTAAGAATACTTGTAGAGTGTCACTACAAAGCATCTTTCAGATGCGCCGTCTCTGGTGAAAAATGATGATTCAGTAACATCTGTGTTGAGGTTCTAATTAAACAGTGAGAAAACTTTGAAAACGAATGAATGAGAATAAGAGAGAATGAAAAGTCCAGAAATTATTTGCACAGAGTTTCTTCAAAGGGGACACGTACTGATGCAGTATGAGAGCTCATTTCTGCAAGAGAGCTCTTGTCACCGCGACTTGATGGAGGCGATCGGATGAAAGCCGCCGGCACGAAGCAGAAGCAGAACAATATGATTGTTAGTAAGTCTTTGATGAAATGCTGTTTTCAAAAATGAGAGCGGTAAAGTCACGAAAGGAAACAAAATCGCGGGAAGTGGTGGAAAATGCCAACGACAGCCATTCTCTCCCTGATGTCCATTATCATTTGAGCTGTGTGGATAATCCGCTATGAATTTCTAATGGGCCTGATCTCTCCTGTGTCATCAAATACTTTATCTGTACAATCCATCAAGCAGACACCTCTGCGGGCTGAAATGGAGACCAGAAAAAAGGGTGCATATAAACATGCCACCGCACACTTATGAAAACATTACTGACCCTCGGTGTAATTATCTCCACCTGCATCCCCTGACTCTTCAATCAAAAATGAAAAATTAACCAGCACGCAGGCCCGTTTTCCCGGTCTCTAATAAAATCTCCAAACCACACCCACTCCCACAGAGCGACATTAAAAGCTAATCAGATGTTAAAAGGCTTTTCATTTGGGTCCAGAAGAAGACAGACTGGTGTGTTGGGACCACTAACTGAGCAGCAGGGCTTCCCAGTAATTACCACTGGTCCACCACCTGCCCCCCAGTCACACTGCCATTTCATCCTGCAACTCATGAAACCTGCTTCCACACAGCTGTGCACATCTACTAGCCATAGACTCTTTATGAGACAATGGACCCCTCGAAATGTCAGACTCAAACAAAGAGGGTTTGTAGTCACTTTGAGTCTCTGAGTCGCGGTTTCGCATCTGCTTTCATGTTTCATTTATTAGTGATGCTTTTTGTGTCTCTGTGGAGGTTCTGTGCTTGTTTATAGTCCTTTTCTGTATGTTTTTGTTATTTTGTGTAGCACAGCTGGATAGCAAATTAAGTCAAAACTAGGCCGTATGCTGTGGCGCGAGGGAGTTTATATGCTAGGACTGCATAACGGGCCTGATTCACAAACAGTGCGTACACGAATCCAGGATTCATCGGCTGTCTCACCAGTTCTGCTTGATATTTCAGTTTCCTTAGAGAAACCTGGGGATCGAGGTGAGGCGTTGTTTGCAGATAGCGGATTGAGAGCTTGTGTATATATGCTAGGTGGCAACAAAAGTAGCCAATGCATGGGTTTCATGAACCTAATCTAAGTCTAAGAACATTTATAACTGAATGAGGCCCATTGATAATGACTTTAGCAGATTTGTTTTGCTTTTCTAGCTTAATTTTAAATGAGACAAGTATGCAGGAGCATAATTTGTAGTCATTTGTGTCAGCAGCACTGCTTCTCTTTGTGGTGGTTTAACATCGGTTGTGATTGGTTTGCATCAATTAGTGGTCATTTCACTTGCTATACCTGCTATACTTGCTATACCTGCCGTCCTTACTTACACAAATCCATCTAATGAACATAGTACTCATGCTAGTGGAAATGAAGTGGCATCATTATAGAGCTGCAAAGCCTGTGCCCGGAGCAGGTCAGGCTGGTTGGATGGATAAACAAAACCCTGGTTTATGGCACAGGACACCTGTTCCTATTTTAAAATTACACGTCTTTTAACCATCACCATCCCACAACATTAAATGTCTGAATAGCTGACGATGTGCACAGTATCATTATGTAATTTTTAAGATGTTTCAATAAAGAGAACAGCTACTTAGTTTGTCTTGATTTTTTTTTGTCCTTAGAGTTCTAGTTTTTTTTTGTTTTGTTTTTTAAACTTTTGGCAGTGTTGGGAGACAGGAAATGGGGGAAAGATCCTCAGACCCGCGCCACCCGCACCACAACGTGGCATCTACATGTTGTCGCCTGCTTCACCACTGAGCCACCCGGGTGCCCCGAGCGTTACTTTTTTAAAGATTAAAATATTTGTATTTATATGATCTGTCCAGCAGGGGCTGATCCTGGAGACGTTTTTCAGGATGAAG
The DNA here is from genome assembly GCA_034780415.1 of Cichlasoma orientale. Taxonomy (NCBI): domain Eukaryota; kingdom Metazoa; phylum Chordata; class Actinopteri; order Cichliformes; family Cichlidae; genus Cichlasoma; species Cichlasoma orientale. The sequence goes on along the minus strand of JAVDPK010001054.1, from coordinate 22,742 downwards.
GAGTTTTCTGCATCATACTCGAAGAAAGCTATCATTATGCAAAAAAAATGCAAGCTGTCCTGGAGCAAATTATTCTGACACTGTGGACAGTTTGTCCTTTGCTCTTCTGACAAATTTCACAACATACATAATATATATTTGTTTCTGCATAGCAATGTATTCACTCCATATGGGGATTGTCATATCAACATAACTGTGAAGCATCTCTGGCTAATTTCAGCTTTACCTCTTCACTGTTGAGCCTACTGTATAGTGTAAGCATGGCCCAGCAGCACACATATGATTAGTGATGTCTGGATGAGCAGCAGGCGATAAGGCAAAGGCTACAAACACCCATCTCTCTCTGCCAGTTCCACCCCCCAATCTCCTCCGCATTAATTATCACATTGGTAATAAGGGAAAGTGTTTAACGGGCAGGAATTGCAAATGAGTGGCAATTGATTGGGCCTTCTCTCATACTAATTGATTGCAGACTTCAACCATAAATAATAAAAGTGGATGAAGAGGACGAGAGGAGGGAAAGAACAAGAGAATGAAATTTGGGTGGGTGGGTGGGTGCGTGGGCGGGGGAGATTGTAAAGGGTGGCTGGAGGGAGAGGGAGGTGGAGCAGTGGGAGGTAAAGAGGTCAAAAGGGGTAAACACAATTGATGCAGCGGCTCACAAATAAAGAAGCTGTGTCTCTAATTACTGTAACCTTATTGAAGTGCATTTCCCAGACTTGCATATATAGCCATTTGAATTAATTGCTATGATGCAAAACACATGCGATGACAGCACACAGTCCAAACATATAATAAAACATTTAGTGCCTGCAGCCTTTGCAAATCCAAGACACCATTAACAACAATGCATTTCCTCAAGCAGCAGGAGGACTAATGCCCGTCTACTGCCTACAGACTGTAAACAAAAACCCGGAGCTGCCAGTGAAGGATACTCTCCCATAATATAAGCCAAAGGGCGTGGGCGTGTAGCAGGAGGTGTTACAGGAATCATTACCCCCCTATTGATTATCTATGTGGCTGAACATTATAAACCACACTGTGGTAATATTAACTAAGCTGTTCATGAAGTGAACAGCTGACAGCTTAACCGCCCACTTTTACTCATTGTTTGTTTCTTTTTCTTTATGAGAACAAAACTGAAAAAAAAAACAAAAACAAAAAAACTATTCAATCACACACTGTAGGTGAAAATGCTGTAACTCCACAGTGAGAGCTTTAAAAAACACACAGAGAGATTCTAAATTGTGTTTAATTAGAAAAAGAGCAGCTTGTGTTTCCTTCCCAAAATGTTCCACTTGACTTACCAGAGATTCGGGGCAATAACTTGACTCAAACAATAGGAAATGCATAATAAGTGACCGGCCAGATGTTAGCAGCAGTGTTCACTCTATTGTATGCTGAGATGATGATGAAGCCCACAGAACAGTTACTCAGATACAGTTGCACACTGGTGAGTGCCACTTCCAGCTGTTAGTTAGTTGGAACTTAGCAATCCTTTCTGAGTTTCCAAAGATGAAGGCGGAACCCTGCCTGAGGAGAAAATAATGGCCTGGCTGATGCCATACTGGGAAAAGCACTTTGGAAGGGAAAGGTCCCGTGAATATGGCCAGTAGTTTAGACTTTAATTGGTTGTGGGATACTATGAGAGCGCTGCCGGGCTTCTAATCCATCAGAGAGCCATTACCAAGTGGCACACTGCTTTTATCAGAGTCAGACTGAAGTCAGGCTTTACAGGGCAGCCTGGGCTGGGTCGGGAGTACCCTGCCTGGACCACTGACAGCTCAGGGTCAGAAGTAGTAAATGGGATGTGCTTTTCACACCTCTGAGACTTCACACCTAGGTGTGAAAAACTTGTGCGCGTGCATGTACGTCCATGTGCG
>JAVDPK010001053.1:202406-259330 GCA_034780415.1 Cichlasoma orientale | reverse complement strand
GTGTGTGTGTGTGTGTGTGTGTGTGTGTGTGTGTGTGTGTGTGTGTGTGTGTGTGTGTGTGTGTGTGTGTGCACGGTGGAGCTAGAGACAGAAAAATGATTTGATCCTGAGCGATACAAAACATTACGTAAGATTTGAAGAAAATACAACACACGGACGTGAAGCAAGCCCAAAAAGTAAGTCTGCGATTCATTTCCACCGGTGCGGATTTGGGCTGCACGTCGGCGCGGCGACGCCGTGTCGGCTTCGGCTTTGTGAGGAATTCGTTTAACGCTTACAAATTCAGATTTCGCTGTTTGTGTTTCCCGTGCATAGATGGCACTTCCCGTCGTAAAGTAAATTGTTAATGGATTCCGCCCACACTGACGTGAAGTTTAGGATGAATCGCCGTGACACGCCATAACTGAACATCATATCCATATTCCAAAGAGTGTGATTTCTTCCAGTGTTCAATTATAAATAGTCCTTAGAGTCAAGCATGCAGCGGCAACCCACGGTACAAGCTGGATTCCGCATACAGATCAAAGCATTCAATTATACACAGTGGTTTTGACAAGATGGCTCTAACCTCATGCTCAGTCACTTTATATGAGCGAGACAGGAATGGAAACACTCAGAAAGATGTGGTTGTTTATTGCTAACTCTGAGGCTTCTAAATGAATGCGTAATCAGCAGAGTACATTCTCACCCGTCGGCTATGAATGGTTCAAGTTTTTGTCTGTCCAAAAGAAGAAGAAGAAAATGGCACTGTCATTTTCAACCCATCTGTGTCCCTTAGTTCTGGGGACAGAATCATGTACAAATATGATAATGAGATCAGCTGTGTCAGTATATGTTGCTGTTTGAATACGTGAGCTATGTGTCATCTTGGCTCGAGACAGAAGCCAATTTGTGATGTGAAAAATGCTTTAAGCTTTTATAAATAAAAACATGCCCTCGGTTTAAATGTCACCCTGCAATGGGGAACCTCAGCAAGGGATTAGGTGAGGTGTGGTGACAGTTGCTCCAATTTTAGTTAAAGCTGTAGTAGGAAGAAATATAGGAAAGGTGAAAAAAAAACAATATATGAAAAGAGTCAGAATGCTGCAGAACTTTACTCTTTGTTCAAAGACCATTTTGAGCATGAGCAAATATATATAGGATGTTCACCATGCTGATGTCTGAGTTTTGAGAACATAGTGACACAGAGTGTGAATGATCAGAGAGGATATCATCAAAATAAAACTTAAGCCAGATTGGAGTGGAGGGCACAAATAAATTTGCGGTAAAACTGAAAGTAAGTGGACCCACACAAAAATGTACTAATGCTAGTAAATTGTCAAAATGAACAAGACTCATTTAATTAAAAACTTGCAGTGGGCCGCATCGATTAGGTAGATTTATGGGGGGTAGGGGCCTGTAACTCACATCCAGTCACAGGTCGCCTAAAGGAACTGCAGATGGAACCTTGACTTGTTATTGGTGCAGTGTGAAGGAGTTATGTGGCAAAGATTCCAGTAAAAGCAGACAGATGAAAGGAGCAATGTTGTTAAACTAGAGTGAGATGATGAATGGATTACTGGAAGGACTGGATAAACATGTTAAACAGATGTGACAGATTAAGGGAAAAACCCTTGACCCTCTGCAGTCTGCCGCTCTGATGAGTATGAAAATTATGTGAATTGTAGGCTCTAGCCTTCAGTTGCCAGATCTCAAACCAATTGAGCCCCTATGTGGAAATTTTAGGGACATCGTTCTTCGCCAGCAATCTTTTAGCAGAATGGTGTTCATTATCCCCAAGAGGGTTTTCACACACCAATACCAATCAATACCAAAGTGCGCTGAAGCTCTTCTGGCCACATGTAGTGGAAAAAAAACCCACCTTACTAAGGCCTCAATCACACAGGCCTGGAGTGTATACTTTTATAGCTAGTAGATTGCCACTGTAGTTTGCACGGAGGGCACGTGGCTTGTATTCAAACACTCTCCAGCTACTCACCGGGAGTGGAAGCTGCTCACTTTCAAAGTAAAAGCTGTCCCTCACTGTTGTAACCAACAGGTTTCAAAAAGTTGAACTTTTATTTTGAAGGCAAAAGGTCTCGGTGTCCGGTTTGTGTCACACTTTTCACGGTTTCGCTGCCGATCAGTTGGCAAGTGTCTGCAGACAAGTCAGCGTCTTCTGTGTAAACTGCAGGCAACTGTGGCAATCTGTCAGCAACTAAAGCGATCGCAAGGCGGTTTTCGCGTGGCACCGTCAACCTCTTTGCCCCCAGTTTCACCTACCGACTGCCAGCACCCACTCGCCAACTGATCGGGGATACATTCCTTAGCAAACAGTGGTTGCTAGCGGGTTGCAGAGTAGTCTTTAGGCCTGTGTGACTGGAGCCTAAAACATTTGATATTGTTTTTTTTTTTCTACATTTGACAATCCAGTCTTGTCCAGCCCACCCAAAGAATTCTTGAAGTAAATGATACCATCACAAAACATTAAATACATTAAAAATATATATTTTCTCACAGCAACAAATCTTTAATATTTTAATTGGAAAAATCTAAAAATGTTCTGCCAAGACACCAAGGATGCATTTCTGTGGTTAGATGCATCTCCTTAGCTTGTGCAATAGCCCACGGGACTGCGATAATTAACCAGGATGAACTCTCTTGGATTGAGCCTTTCCAACCCAAGATACAGACTCAAGAGAGCTTGACTGATGACTTTATTATTGATTTAACCTATCGCAGTACTAATGCTCATTTTTAATTGGAGGTTACTTATCCCTGCAGCTGACATATTTCGGGGTTAAATACTAGATTCGAAAGCTGATAGCATCTCTTTTTCTTCACATCTCAGCCTTTATTGAGCTGTGAAGAATATGAGTGCACACTTGAGGAAATGCGCTCAAAAACCCGAGAGCTTTCGTTTGTCCTCCATGTGCAGACTTGTAGTTATTTATTTATTTATTGCCAACAGCATTCAGAGCGAATATTCTAAGGAGGAATGTTGTTTTTTTTTTTTTTTTCTGCGCAGAGCCGGATCCGTCGAATGTGGAATGACACGGTCAGAAAACAGTCCGAGTCCTCTTTTATGACCGGGGACATCAACAGCTCCGCGTCCCTCAACAGAGGTATTTGTTTCCGCAGTACATCTTTTCTTCGTGATTCAATGCACCACCCTTCACCTCAGAATTTATGACTGTGACTGAGAAACTTTTTTTCTCCCCTCTTCACAAAAGCAACACTATTTTTCCCTCAAATTGCATTTATACTTGCATTCCTATTAATGACACGAGGGCTTTGCAGAATTAAAAGCCTCTTTAAAGCTTTCAGCTGCAAACTTCAATCCGGCATAGAAAGTCAAGGCAAATCACTCATGTCACAGCAGTTTTCCTCAGATACTGCAAATAATTAAAACTCCAAGTGAAATATGCATTCTTTTTCCTTCTACTTGGCTGTTAATTATTACCAAATACCACAGCAAGGTTTAGAATGTAAGAAATTAAATGCCTGAAAACTATTGCCAATAGTCGTACAGTGCTACAAATTCTTATCTGTACAAATGACTGAGATTGAAAGGATAAATTCCTCGCTGCTGCAGAAAATATTTTATTATGTTTCCTTTTGAAGTACAAAGCAACCATTTCTACCATTTGGAAAAGTACAACTAAACAGATTAGGTGGTAAAGACAATAACAGGCTCCAGGTAAATCATGCATTTCATCACCTTTAATTTATCTGATGAGCATGCAAAAAGGATATCTTTATTTTGCCATCTGGCTGCAAAAACCTTGAAATAGAAACCAGGAATTATCTCAGGAAAGGTGCTTAATGAAAAGCAAAAATTCAATTGAGTGTGGCTTCTCTCTCAGACATATGTTAATAAAGCGTTTGCATTAACGGACAGAGTAAACTTTGGAGTCTCTCAGGTTATCCGGAGCAAACTGTACTTGCTGGCATCCCTCCCTAACACTTTCCCCAGTCATCACATCTCTTGATGGAGGGCTCCAGTATCACACTGCTCACTCTCTAAATTCGCTCTGGGCGCCTTCTCGCATAGACGCTAATGCATAGTTACAATGATGGATTAATGTTCGACACGGGGAGGAAGTGTCATGATCTCAATAATTAGGTGCTCAGCTTAGCACCATCAACAGACGCAGCTTTTATCAATAGCGGAGAGGCTGAAACGGGGCAGGAGGTGAGGCTTTAAGGGCAGGATTGAAGGAAAAGCCTGCATGGATCTTCCCTAAATATATATATTTAAAAAAGTAGAAATTATAAATGCATTTAAATGCCCCTGGCTTCTCACCAGGCTGGATCTGATAGAGAAAACTCTCACATGAGCTCAAGTATCATAAGAAACAGATGCAAATAGAATTGCACTTCTCCACGGCTGCTGCCGTGTTGTTATTAAGGAATTATATGCTGAGGAGCGAATATTCCTTGCTGATTTGTCCTCTGTATTCTTCATACAGATTGCCCCCCCCTCCCCCCACACACACACACAACTCCTCACACATGAGTCAGCCTGCAGCTGTGATCTTCTCGAGAGCAGAGTCATGCAATCATCTTGATAGCTTTGCATGTTCAATTTATCCCAGCATTCAAGATTATTTCTGCACAATCAGTGTGATTTTTTGGAAATTGTCCAATTCAAACACAGACACAGTCAGTGGGGTATCTGTCACTGGGAGAATTCAAAAGGGGGCTGGTGTTTATGGAATACACTGTAATTAGGGCAAGCAGCAACAGCATCAACAAATTACTATTTTGTTTTTTTGTTTTTTCAAATCAAAACAGCATCCTGATTCCCAGCATAAATTATAACGTGGCTAATTAATGCTCAAAAAAATAGGAACAATGCTGAAAGATGAAACTAAATCAGCGGCACTATAATGCTTTTAAAATTTCATTAAGCATAGTCTGTAGACATAAAAAGTACAAGAGCAATTAGAACGCCATCAAAAAAGAATATAACTTTTAAAAGGAAGGGGAGAGTCACGGGGTACTATTAAAACCTTTCTCCAGCGGTGTGACAGATTCAGAGCACTGGAAAAAGAACAGTACACTCTGCCGGAGGATCTAATTGCGGTGTACTCGCACCTCAGATAAAAGATGTTTACCCGCTCTGGCACAGTGCATACAGGAGGTGCACGCATGCAACGCCCTCACAAGTCTTAAATTTGGCTTCTTTAAAAATAATAGCATCATACATTGACAGGGGAGAGAGGGGAGGAAAAAAAGCCTTGTAAACAGGAAATGAGTGCGTCTGAGAAATATTTTCAGCATACTTGATATTCTGCATAATGTATTCAAACACTTGGAAATAAATTATTTTTTACCATCAGCCACGGTAAGAAAAACAAACATTACTGAATCGGCAGCATTCATGTTTGAGATTGCAGCCTTCAAATCTGTGGGCTAATCACTGGGCTCAGACTGTGAGGGTTGCTTTGGTGCGGTGGTATGTGGATGGGAAACTGATGAGTCATTTGGGCCAGATCCTGGCAGCAAGAATCTGAAGACAAGCACTGCATAAATAGAAAATGAGCCTCTGTTCTGTTTCCGCGAAAGAGGCGAGGCTGATGCAAAGTAATGACCGTCTTCACTATAGAGGGGACATATCACTTCATTCAAAGGTTATTTCAGCAACAGCGCAAAGAGAATGAGCAAGTATTGAACTTTGCTCTTTGGAGAAAAGGAAATATTAGACCACTTCATCTCATAAGATTGGCAATGCCAGAAGTAATAATAATAGTGCAAGCATTGGCTGTTGGTGGGCTTCCTTTGTGCTGCTGCACCTGTCAAGCTTTCCATTTTCACACAGCATGCAATTTACAGTGCTAATAGTCAGGGCTCTACTGCTTGAAATTCTTATTTTTTAAGGTAGACAAAAGCAGGCCTATCATTTCTTTTCAGCAGCAGTCAACTTTATTTCTAATGCTGTGTCAGAGAGAGTAAACTTCCCCAGAGCTGAACACAACAGCAGAACCGAGGCGCTGAAGTACCCGAACTGGGATAGCATTCGGGCCAAGCTTCCACACAGGCAGGGCAACAACAACAAAGCTGTGAACAGAGCTCATTCTTAACTAGGGGTGTAACAATTCTCCCAATCCACTGTTAAGGTTTATTTTTTGTTTTGATGCATGTGAAAAGGGGAGAGAATAATTATTTCTTACTACGGGCATGATGATGAAAAAAAAAATACATTATTCTGACGCGTTTCTATTTCAATATTTACCTGAAGGGTCTTTAAACATTTGAACACACGTTAACATTTTAGGCTTCGCTGGCAATTACAGGAAAAATGTTGACGCTAAACAACTACAAATGAGAGTATGGGAAACCATTGATTGACATATGATAAAATAGCAAATACATTAGAGCAGAGGTGGGCAATTAATTTTGCAAAAGGGCCATGTGAGAAACTGGGACTGTTGTGGAGGGCTTATTGGTGCAGCCCTCCACAACAGTCCCAGTTTCTCACATGGCCCTTTGCAAAATGAATTGCCCACTCCTGCATTGGAGCATTATTCGGCCACCTGGGGTCTGGAATGTCGGATAGTGACCAACCCTAAAGCAGTACACAGTGAGCGAATCACTTCCTGTGTGGACACCCCTTTACAGCTCCACAAGGCTAATTAGCATAAGTAACATGAGCACATGGCTAATCAGCATTATCATCAACACAAAAGTTACCAAAGCTGTTACCAGCCTACATGTGTACGCAGCAACACAAAGGTGGTCTTAATAAAAAAGATGTCCGAACCTCTCAGTTAAAGCTTGGCTAACATATCTGTAGCTAGTAGCTCAGTTAGTGGGATGAAGCGATCCTTCCATTTCTCCTCCACGGCTGTCACATAGACAAATCCTCCTCCTGGGACTGTGTTTACAGCCGTACGCTGAGCTTCTGCACTTTTACGTCTCTTCTCTTCAGCATTATATCATGCCTCTAGTAGTAATGTAATGTGAGCTCAAGCAGTAAAAGGACTGTCAGTGGAGTCGGCTCGTGGGGCATCGTGAAATGGAAGATGGGACTGCGAGAGGAGACCTTGGGCAGTTGTGTTTCATATTCGGCTCCAGTCTGAGAAGCGTTACACCCCTGGCTTCAACAGAAATATGTAGACTACCATTCCTAACATTACCAATGCTAGTTTAGGGGGGAAAAAGCTCATTTAGCAACATAGTTTCCTTGAACACGCTTAGACCAGTGCGTGCCTTCAGTGATTACTGTATCATCCTGTTTGAGTCCAGAGATGTAACGATACCTGTGTGCTGCTGGCCATGTTGGTTCTTTGGAAACTGTATCTGTATGCTGCCTGAACGCGGAGCACAACAAAGGGCTTAAAGCTAATGGCCGACATTAATGGTACAATTAGCACACTTTCCATTAGCCACGTCAGTTCAGCTCTGCCACTTTCATGTAGCAAAAACCTCCCTCACATTAATGACCACGTGATCATTTGGATGTTAATGGCTGTCACTGCTCAGCTGCATCTGCACAACTGATATGTATGTTCTCTCTGTTTCTGTCTATATCTCAATTTATCTGCCCACCTACCTTTTTCCTGTCTCTTTTTTTTCTGTCTCACTCTGTCTTTCTCTGGCTGCTCCAGGGGCTATGGCTAACCATCTTATACCTAATGCACTCCTACGTCCTCATGGCACTAACAATCCCTATAATACATTGCTTGGGGAATCGGCAGTCTATAACAACCCTCTGGGCATGTACAACACACAAGGTGTGCAAGCTTCTTTCATTCTTTAACATTGTGGCTAGGGCAGTGGTTTTTTTTTTGTTTGTTTGTTTTTTTTCCATGTCTGAGCCTGGAGATACTCTTCGGGGGCACATCTTTGTTCCCATCCCAAAACAAAAAGCAACTTTGTGATTGGACAATTAAAAGTAATGCACTAAGCTGAAATCCCAGCAGTCGCCCTTGAGAGTTTTAACAGGGCTTTAATTATAAAAAAAAATAAATGAAAAAAAAAAAAAAAACACTGCTCTGGCCGTCCTGTGTTAGCTTTGAACAAGCTATAGCTTTATCATAAAAATCCTACAGGTTTGTTTTGCTGTGGGATTTTTTTTTCAGTGGTGTTGCATCTTGGCTTGTGTTCAGAGCCGCGGCATTGGGTTACATAAGTTGCACTCACTCGTGGCTGTTTGGCCAAACACACACTGTAAAAATGAGGAAATCCTCTGAAATCAAGAATGGGTGCCCACGGGGGGGAGCCGGATACAACACCAGTCATTTATTTTAAATGTGCTCCAGTGTTGTCAGTGAAGCTCGTGTGCCGTGTCTTCTGTCTTTGCTTTTTTTATTTATTTTTTTTATTTTTTTGCATTCTTTTGAACGTCGCCGTTGGATTGTCAGACGCTGTTGTTTTGTGATAAATGTTGTCGAAGCTGCTCCGAGAATTTAAAATGCAAATCATTTGTGTTACGTAACAGAGAACAGTTTGAAGAACAAACATGGAGGTTGCGGTTCATTTGTTCCTCTTGCTGAAATTGCCATTTAGGATATTTAAAACGTATACTTATACTCATAATTACTCATTCATATATCCAAATGTTGATTTTTAAGTCAACATAAATTTGGTCTGCAAGTACATTTTCAGGAGGGTAGCTAGTGAAACATTATAAGTATTGGATCTGGGCATTAGAGAGCCTCTCTAAAGAAGGCAGCAAGCTGTCCACTTTATTCTGGGTCAGTCTGGCTATTGAAATGCAATTTTATTTTCTCTCCGCAGAGCTGTTATTATTTTTATTCCAGCTCTCAGCACCCAGTGCGTGTTTGCTGTGACTTTGAGAGTCTGTAAAACTGGGAAACTCGTGTAAAACTGAAGTTAAAAAAAAATATTATATATAAATAAATAAATGAAAAAAATTACAGAGAGCTCTGATCGGTGGATAATTTATATATGGAATACAAGTGCTTGCATTGGAGGCTGTGATGGAGGGCTGTGATTCACTGACGCTGTCTTAGAGGAGAAAGAATAAAACTGCTAATGCATCAAAAGATTGATCTGTGTGTTTGACACTAAAGGCCTTTTGCCATGTTTTACCCGAGGATTTTCTGTATAAATATTTGTTTGTTACGAGATATGTTTAGGTTCTTTGTTGTGGGTGCGCAGAATTTGCACGAGGGTTTAAAAAATAAATAAATAAACAATTGCATTGCAGAAACATTTTCTTGATGCATCATCAGCATACTGTATGTGCACTTTTCTCTTCCTACCTGTCACTGTTATGCTTATTGTGTTTTCTTTTCTTCTTTCCTCTCCCTCATGCTGTCCCTAAAAGAGCCCTACAGAGAGACAAGTATGGGAGTCAAACTAAACATTGCTTATCAAATGTAATTGACTTTGGCTTTGCTTTCTTTTCACTCGATGCTGACAAAGGGGTAATGAAAACAACATCATTCCCTTTGGAAGCAGTAGAATTCTTTTTGTGACAAAGGCCCCTCACCTTGACAAGAATGCCTGTTAAATTGGTTTGAATTGCATCCGGGATTCCACTGCTTACAGACATTTACACTACGTGATGTAAAAAAAAAAGAAAAGAAAGAAAGACTTCAGGCATCTGATGCTTCTTCCACTCACATATCCTAGGCCCATTTGGTATCACACCCTGAATAAGTGAATCCAATTACAGTTAACATTAAGATTCACCTCAACGCTTCAAACGGCACGTCAATATAAATTGATCTTTTTGAGAGCGCCGTGCCTTTGTTCGTGCACCTATTTTTATTTTATTATATCACATGCATACATATATATATATATATATTTTTTTTTTTTGATGAAGCCAATTCCGTTCTTAGAAGTCTGAGATGTGCATCTTGTCAAATTTTCAAGAGGTCAGACTGCGTGCTTGACACTTTTAACGAGTTGGATGGCCTTGTCTAAGGTAGTTTGAATTATCTTCAAATATGTGCTTTGATGTTGATAGCATGGACGAAACTGCCAAAACTATGAAAGCTACATGTCCATGCAACAGAGAGAACAGAAAGCCTACTTCATTATAAGTGTGGTTTTTACTTTGAAATATCAGCTATTTTCACATTGATACAACATATCAATAAATACCCCCTCCCCCCCCCCATTTTTGCAACGCTCACATGGGACAATATGGTCGGGGTCCAAATTTACAACTGGTGCTCTGGTTTGTGTTTCACTTTAAGAGTAAATTGCATGGCTTTGATGTGTCGATGGTGTTCGCCTGCACGCGTGTTGTGTTTTTCGTGCCGTGCTTGAAGTTTGTGCTGTTTGGTGCCGTACGTGCGTCGGTGTTCATCGCTGCCATATATTAAATCGGTTCAATTTCATGGAAATGAGGTGAGCTTTGGTTTGAAAACTGTTTTTAGAAGAAGGTAAGTGTGTATGAGGCTCGTAGGATTTTAGTGTAAACTGTGTGCTTCTTTTTTTTATGTTAATCCAGCCACTGTAGGGCCTTTACTTCCAAGTGCACTTTACAGAACTGTGAGGCTTGAGGATTTGATGGCTGTTACATTTGTTGATAAAAAATGGCAGTTCTGTCTCATAAGAGTTCACTGTTCTCATTCAGCTACTCTACCCCTACTCATCTTTGTCATTCCAGAGGGAATCCTGAACAATGCCCGGGATACAAGTGTCATGGATACTCTACCACTGAATGGTAACCATGGCAACAGTTACAGCATCGCCAGCGCTGAGTACATGAGTGACTGCGTCCAGATCATTGATCGGGGCTATAACCACAAGGAGACGACCCTGGAAAAGAAGATCCTAAAAGAGCTCACGTCCAATTACATCCCCTCCTACCTCAACAATTCCCACGAGCGCTCCAGCGAGCAGAATCGGAACCTCATGAATAAGCTGGTCAATAATGTTAGCAACGGCGGCAAGGACAGCGGCTACGGGATGGGCTTGGGCGTAGGGATGGGCATGAATGTCGCGCTGGGCCTTGATGACCATTCCACCTTTGTTCCCCATCACGACGAAGGCCTCGGTCTGGAGTTAATACGCGAGGAGTCGAATGCCCCGCTGCTGCCGCAGAGGCCGCCCCCGTCCCTGCAGGCGGTGGACAACATTCACAATCACCTCCACCAGTCAGCACCCCCACCCTTGCCGCTGCCACAACACCCCTTCTCGTCCGCCAGCGCTTCCTCCTCATCTCGAAGGAGAATCCCCCAGGAGAACAGCGAAAGTTTCTTCCCTTTACTTACTAACGAGCACACCGAGGATGAAGGCTCGTCACCCGGCCACAGCCACCAGAGAGACTCCCTCTACACCAGCATGCCCATGCTGCCTGGCCTGCCTGATGTGTCCGGAGAATCAGCGGACGGCTCCAAGGAAGGCGGGGACGCCAAGAGCCCGGAGGCCAGCTCGGATGACGTTTACTACAAAAGCATGCCCAACTTGGGCTCACGTAACCACCTCCATCAGCTGCACTCCTACTACCAGCTAGGGCGGGGCAGTAGCGACGGCTTCATTGTTCCCCCTAACAGAGAGGATCTATCTCCGGAAGAGGCCCAGCAGGAGCCCTCGCACCTGGTCACCAGCCTATAGGCCCGAACCCCCTCCAACCTGTGCCCCTTGTATTCTCGGTCCTCCTCTCTTCCCCCGTGTGCCCTTGGTCCATCAGTCGTTGGAAGTGGTAGCCTATCTCTTTATCTTCTGTGTCCCGAAGACTGAGGCAGAGGAAGTAACTGTACTCTCACAAGCAGGATAATAATTGCTACAAATGGGGGGGCTAATATGTGACTCTATTTGGTTAGACATTGCAGAAGGTTGATGTTGTGCCCCCTCCTCCCCCTCCCTCTCCCCGAAACCCTGTGTGGTTTGCTGTGTTTTGTCTCGTTGTGAAAAGAGACAATTACTCACACAGGATTTTTAGGTCTCAGAGATATAGTCTGACAGTCAGCAGGAACTGCATAGCCCTAAAGTCTATACTGAAGACTTCACCAGAATAAAAAAAAAGACTATTTTATTATACTTCTGTATCTATATTGACTTTTTGAAAGATTTTCTTCCTCTTTGGTGAGTTGCAGCACATTTTGTTTGCTGAAGTGTCCCTTCAATGAAAAAAAAAAAAGGCAAAAAACACACACACACACACATTTTGGACAGTTACCATAAAGGAATAATTGATTGTATGCTTTTAAGCATAGCTGTCCTTTATTTTATTTTTTTCCTTTGATTTTACTGTAATACCAGTTAAAAGAGGCAGAAAAAAACTAATAAGAGAATTGCGAGATATTTCTATGTAACTGTACAGATAACTAGCATTGCACATAATAGTATGCTTTTTTTTTTTGCTTTTTTTTTTTTGCTTTTTTTTGTTCCAAGCGAACCCTTTGTCTCTGTAAATGTAGTGATTAGGAGCAATTTTGTTCTGTTGTGCTGGCCTTTCTGGGTTTCTGGTACCAGTCTGTTATTTTTTTTCTTCCTTCTCTTTTATCACTTTCCAAGAAATGACCATCTAAATAGGAGCATAATAACACAAAAAACACCACGAGAACACGCTTATCGTGCAGCATTTTTGTGAACCGTATTCACCTTTGTTTTCAGGTCTGTTTTTTTTTTTTATTTCCATCTGGCTCTTTTTTGTCTTTTTCTTTCCTTTTTTTTTTTTTTACTGTGTAGATAGCAGAGCTCTGATTCACAGATTGTCAAGGAGACAGAATCAGTCCAATGTAATCACGAGGTGTCCCTCAGAAGGTTTATAGTGCATCCTGCATCTATATTGGCATTCAGAAAACGCTTGTGCTTCTCAGATAGAGAACAAATTGAACCTTGATGAGCACTAGACACTTGTGCAGAAAAGAAAGATGGCTGTTTTACTTATTAAAGAAAGAGCTTTTGAAGTGAGAGAAACTGGAAGTGTTTTTTTTTTTTCTTTTTCTTCCTCAAGGAGAAAATATATTTATTTATTTGTTAAATAAACAAGAATAAACGGTGGGAACAAGTTTAGCAGCGAAAGAAGTTTTTCTTATTGGCTATGATTATGGCTTCTTATTTATTCTTTTCTTTTTGTATTGATTTCCAAGTTGAATGACCTCATAACTAATATTTGTTGTAACAGTGAAACTTGTTTGCCAACAAATAAATTACTGATTAAGATTTTATCATGTAGCTATGACAAACGTTCTGGTGTTTTGTCTGAGTCTTGGGACACTTTTGTATGGATAAACAGCTAAAGACCTCCAGATAATGGAACCATCGAGTCTTTTCTTACCTATAAGTTAATATTCGTCATTAGCCCTCTGTCCATTTTAGTGCCAAATACATTTTGGCCCAGCAACAGTGGATGTGCTCTGTATGCTCTGGTCTGCTTTATAATAGAAGCAGTGGTTTCATAAGCTGTAATAAATATTTCAATATCATTGCTGTTGGATTCTTTACAGATGTGGTATGCTTGCTGTGATATTGATAAGCCGGGCAGGAGTCATGAGAGTCAAGTAGCCTATTCACCACTTTGAAGAGAAGTGAGCAACCTCTGAGTAACAGTAGCGACTAAAGACCTATGATGTTTATCCACATATTGAACAGCATGTTGTTGGTTGGACTTAACTAGGAGCTTTTATTTATAAAAAAAAAAAAAAAAAAAAGGAAACCCTTAATTAATCCAACATCTAAGGGAGCCTGGTCAACCTTAGCTTGTTCGATATTTGCTTTTAGAGGTTGAGAAACTGTTATCTGAACTTGTGGCATTATTATGAGATCACAAAGCAGCGTGACATCTGTGAGATCACACATAGAGCACGGAGACAAAGCACAATTAAGTCCCACTGAGCCTTTAATGAGACACGAGTGGATACTGATGGCAATAGGACATGAGGTATTGGCAGGATGTGCACTGATGAATCATACACTCACTTTGTTAGGTACATCTTGCTAGTCCTGGTTTGAACTCCCCTTTCTGCCTTCATCCTTTGTGGCGCAGATTCAACAAGGTGCTGGAAACATTCCTCAGAGATTTTGGTCCATATGGACACGAGAGCATCACACAGTTGCTGCAGATTTTTGGCTGCCCATCCACGATTCCAATCTCCCATTCCACCACATCCCAAAGGCGCTCTATTGGATTGAGATATGGTGAGTGTAGAAGCCATTTGAGAACAGTCAACTCGTTGCTATGTTCATGAAACCAGTTTGAGATGATTTGACTTCGTGTTTTATCCTGCTAGAAGCAGCCATCAGACGATGGGTACACAGTAATCATAAAAGGATGGGCATGGTTAGCAACAATGCTCAAACAATACTGTGGTGTTTAATTGATGCTCTGTTGGTACTAAGGAAACAGAAGTGTGCCAAGAAAATATCCCACACACCATCACACCACCAGCAGCTTGAACCACTGACACAGGTCAGGATTGAGCCATGATTCCATGTTGTTTATGCCAAGTTTTGACACCACCCCCACCTGAATATCGCAGCAGAAACTGAGCCTCATCAGACCCAGGCAACATTGAATTTTGTGAGCCTGTGTGAACGGTTGCCTCAGTTTCCTTTTCTTACCTAACAGGAGTGGCACACGGTGTTGGTCTTCTGCTGCCATAAGCCCATCGGCTTGAAGGTTCAGTGTGTTGTGCATTCAGAGATGCTCCTCTGCACGCGTTGGTTGTATTAAGTGGCTATTTGGTTTACTCTTTCCTCGGTATCAGCTCAAAGCAGTCTGGCCATTTTCCTCTGACCTCTGACATCAACAAGACATTTTCACCCAGCTCACTGGATAGTTTCTCTTTTTCAAACCATTCTTTGTACTCTAGATACGCTTATATTGGAAAATCCCAGGAAATCCGCAGCTCCTGAAATTCTCAGACCAGCCCGTCTGGCTGACATGCCGTTCAAAGTCACCTTTCTTCCCCCATTCTGACGCCTGCTTTGAACTTCAGCAGGTCATCTTGACTGTCTAAATGCACTGAGGTTTTGGCTGATTAGCCTAATAAGCGTACTCAACAAAGGTGTCACTGAGTTTTGATTGTTGGGTTTTCTGTGTAATTATTGTAGGGCCTTTACCTTACAATATAAAGCACCTTGAGGCGACTGTTTGTTGTGATTTTGTGCTATATAAATAAAATTGAATTGAGTGTGTATTTAAGGCTATGGAAGCCTTTGATGTTATGGATACAACCTGTGTTACAGGGGAATGTGGATCATTCAGGGCGATGGTGACATTATGTCTGCAGTTGCCTTATTCCACTACAGCAGCCTGCTAACACATAGCTAACATTAGCTTTGTAATAGCAAACTCCACAAAGAATTCTAATATGTTCATCTGGCACAGAGAAATCTCATTTTTAACCTGCTAAAGGCAGTTGGTTTAAGCTCTCGTTTGCATATTGTGGGACGCATTGTTTTCCCCTCCAGTTGGGGTGGTTTTCAGAGTATGATTGTAAGTAAAAGATAGATGGAGCTTCCAAGTCTGAAAAGCGAAGCCAAGCGTGGAAGTGCATTCTTACTAATGGCTAGCAGGGGGTGACTCATCTTATTTCAAAACAAGTCTGGCTGTGTATGGGAAGATGATCCTTTACTCCCTTGATCTGTGACTTTGAAAAACAGTTCCCTGATTTTATGGTCTGTTAGTTTCAGGTCTGACTAAACACAGCATGTTGTTTATTGGAGTCACAAAGAAGGATATATTGGGGGATGCTTTGAGGTGGGCCTGACTTGCAGATGACAAGTTGCTACCATGTGGGTGGTGCAGCGTCCATCTCTTCCTTGTCACACCTGGTTTCAAAACACCTAGATGGCAAAATGGTTCAAGGCTTCCCAGCACAATCTCACTAACCAGTGGATGATGTCAGGTGGCTGCATCTATACCTGAATTGTGAACACCTGTCAGTTCAAAATGGCCCGTGTTTATCCAGACAACAGTGCTTTCCCGGGGTCCTCAGCAATGCACGAACTCCAAGCATGAGGTTAAATAAAGTGATGGGCAGACAAATGTGCAGACGTTCCTTTACTCATGAGATCAGATGATTGGGTGTAGTGAAAAGGGTGTCGCTCATAGTGACTTGCTCATAGGATTATTGCCCAACTCTGCAGCTTTGGTCAGTTTCTTCTTCAGAAAGCCTCTGCTGTCCAGCACCACATACAGTAGCACGCCAAGAGTTAAGAGCTAGCTTTTGAAAATAGCAGAGCCATTAGTTGCTGAAAAGCCACACATTCCCTCGAGATTCGGTTAACACCTATAAGTAAATATTGGACTTGCATTAGCCGGCCGAAAACACAACTCCTAATGGACGCTAATGGCTCTGTGTGTGCTGCTTGTGTATAGGCAGTGATAATGTCAGTGCTGTGCCTGCAGCTTGTTCGGTGTGAAAAAAAAATGACCAAATGTAGCTTTAAGTATCAGATAATAAATATAGCAGAAGAGGAGACTGAAACACGTCAGTGTCTGTCAAAAAAAACTGAACGTCAATCAAATGATTTTGGGGCAGCAACATCTCGGCAGAGAGAGAACGTGAAATATTTTAAAGCTGTTTGGCGCAGCTATTGACCGCAAGGGGATCGGCTTATCGGTTTTTAATACTTAGCGTGTTAGCAAGCATAAACATCCAGCAGAGAAAAACAGCAGCGTGTGTTTTTGGATCGTTTCTGGCCGTGTGAGAAGTTTCACTGTTTGATGTTCAGTGTTTACATTCTTTCTCAACCCCAAAAAAAAGAAGTAAAATCAGCGTTCAGCTTGCTCCAGTAAATGTACGCCATCCTTATGCCGCTTGTTTGATTCAGATCGCTTGGCAGGGCTCGCTTGCGGATGCCTGCGGTTTTATGTGGCTCGGCTGGTCGGGGCGGTCAGCTTAACCGCGCAGAAAAATAAAACATAAAAATAAAGAGACTAACAGCAGCAGCAGGTCTGGATAATGATTAACGTCTGTCGGTGTTAACCATCACTTTTCACAATAGTGAAGTAAAAGTTAATGCAGATTCAAACATATGGGGTGGGGACCATTTACAGACAGGCAGGTGACTTTGTGAAAATTAAATTAAGACCTGCAGTAGATCATTCGCACATCCTGTAGAATAAGTGAATGATGTCAAACCTAAAGACTATATAACTGCAGTTATTATCAGATTCTTCATATACAAGTACTCTGAGTTGAAGACATTCCCACTGGGGTAATGAACTCATTATATTACCATGTGATAAACAGACCAAGGCTTATTTCTCTCTCGCCGTGTGTGCTTATTATACTTTACTCTGTCCTGCATGTAAAGTAGCTGTTACGGGGGGCTGTTCAACCTATTTTCACAGAGCTGGAACTGTGATTGATGGCTGAGTCATTGTGAGAAATTGCCAAAGATGTGGCGCTCCTCCTATTACAGCCAGGATCTCAGGTCACAAGATAAAGGATGAAGAGGGCTTCAGCTCCGGCACTTCTGCCGGCCCGTGTGCTCAAGCTTGACTCTCTTTACTCGGAAATATGACTCGTGCGGGCCCAAAGAGCTCCAGACGTCACCGCTGCATCACATCGGCTGGCGTTTGCGGTCCCCGCGGAGTTCATGAAATGTGCTGAAGATGTGACTCTGGCCCCTACCCTCTTTATAAATGAGCTGTTATGCAAGCTCGTAAGCCAGCTCGGGCCCTGATGCTGACCGGGAACGTGCTCACATGGCACAAAATGCACTGGTGAACTAGCAGTGGCTTGTTCCCGCCGGCTTATGCCTACAGATGTTTACTGACACATGCAGAGATAGAGGTCCGTTCGATTTCTTTTTTTTTTTTTTGCTTTGAAGCCCAACATTATGCTTTATTAACACTGTTTACCCAAGTGAGAATATTTTCTGCCTGGCACAAATGTATATTGATTTTGCCCGCCTAGGCCATCAGACCTTAGATTGAAATCCTTAATTGCTAAAGGTTTTCTGCTTACCTCCCTAACTTCAAAATAAGTGTTTACATGTGCTGGCTGCTCTTAAAATAGGGCACTTTGCAGCTCCTAAAGAAAGACTCAATATACACTGTAAGCGCTAAAAGTTTCTTTTGAAACCATCGCACTATTTTCAAGTACTGGTTGAAATTAAATGATATACGTGCGCTGCTATTGGTTGTGTGCTTGTTTCACAGGTTAAAATGGCCTGAAAAACATGCATATACTTTTGCACAGACTGAACAGTATAATAATAAAATAATAAAAGGAGCCACACATCTTCTAACCCCCCGGGAAAGCTCTCTTTGGCACGATGTTTCACTGGACAGTCCATGTGACTGGAGATATCCTTGTTGCTGACAGTTAAGGGCAATGTCAGCCTCCTCCAGCACTTAACCACTTTCCAGTTCTCCTAATCGCTTCATCCATAACTGATTTATTTTACTGTTAGTATGGCTGAATTTTAACAAATGCAAATCAGCATATCCTCATTTGTTTAAAGTTGCATACAGTAATTTAAATGGCCTCTGTTTACTTCTCATAGTTAATGCTAACTCCACAGCAGACAGACGTTAGGAAGAATAAGTTCACACACACCTTTTTTGCTGTGCACGATGTGCTTTTAGCTACGCGGGGGACATCTTTCGAACAGTATTAACACAGGAAGGGAGAGCAGAGCGGAAACAGTGTGGCTGCACTGATAAGGACAAACATCCATTTGTGAGCTGTCTGGTCAAGGAGGCGGTATTGGAAAACCGTTGTCTGGCGGCTCGCGTCATTACAAGTAGCCGTGAATGTGCGAGTTCACATCTGTGTGCGAGGACACAAGTCTGCATGGACATTTGTGTGTGTGTGTGTGTGTGTTTGGGGGGGTGTGTGGGGCAGAAACACCTGTGAACAACAGCATGCGAGCAGCTCAGATGTGATAATATAAAATGGCACATTTCATATCTTGCCTACTATTGAAAAATCAATGGCTGAATGCCTGGCAGAATTCCAAATGAAAGGTGAATCAATGTCATCTACAGCTATGTGTATTGGGACAACAGCCTTAGCACATAAAATAAAATAAGCTTTTTTTTTTTCTTCTAGTCAGCTCACATTGATTTAGGATGGAGGGGTGTCTCAGTGTCTGGCACTTTGTGGCCCAAAGTACGCAAAATTGTGGGATGCCTTAAACCCAGACAGCTAAGTTTAAACAACTGTTGCAACGAGTAGCGATCCTCACATGAACACAAACGCTTTCACCAAGGACGGCTTTTTATTTTCAAATGTTAGTTTTTGTTTAGGATGCTGCTTTTATCGGTGCTCCCAGTCGATTTGTAAAAGAATAAAGCAGAAAATTGTTCAAGGGGAGAAAGAGAAATATTACTTTTTTTTTTCTGCCTTAGTTTGCAGTTGAACTAAAGAGACTGAATGGCTTAATATCATCAAGTAATGAATAGGAAATTTCGGGATGATCGCGAGCTTTAATTTTTTTTTGTTCTGCCCACCTGTTCCAGTTCAGCTCAGCTCCAAACGAAAATGAGAATTTATCTCATGATGAGTTTTCTGCTGGTTTATGTTTGCAGGTCGTTTTCCTAATCACTAATTCTTAAATTGTTCCGCAGGATGTTACTCCATCATTTGCCCTGCTGTTTAGAGGCAAAGAAAAAGAGAGATGGGGATCCTGATTTAGGGATAGATAAACAAGACTCATCACTGATGGGGGATATCCTCCCGCTATTAATGAAAATATGGAATAAGTGTAGAAGAATGGATCGCATTACAGCCTCATTTCATAACAGAAAACCTTTCAGCAGACTTCTTATTACCTTCCGCAAAACCATTTTGCCCTAATTTGGTGGCCTTGCTCTAAACTTTTATCCAAATACTTTTAGTCACCCCTGGGTTAGTAAAGTTTTAATACATATTCCAGCAAAAATATGTTTTCAGTATTAAGAATACTACTTAAAACGATTTTAAGCACGCTGTAAGAGCTTCATATGTTGTAATTATCTTTAACATTTCTACTAATACTTTTTGGTAAGCACATCCTGGAACAGACAAAAAATTTCCATGGATAAACAAATTAGTGAAAGTACATACTGCACTTAATCTTGTACAAGGGTGTATATTGCATACTTAAATATTTATTTTTATATAATCTATAACAATAAGCCAGATATAATGCATACTTACAAGGTGTTCATATCATATTATACTCATGTGTACAGGAATATTACTACGTAATGCACCCATACTACATGATCTGCTGATATCAATGCATTATGAATAGCATCACTATAATCATAATAGCGATACTGCTAAGCAGTAGGTATGGCTTTAATATCCCTTAATGATTAGTCATAGTCTGTACTATTTATGGCCATGAGTCATCCCTGACCAACATATTAGACAGTGCTCAGCCAATCAGAAGTTGGCATCACAGGCTCGAGTCCTGACCTGTCACCTATTTCCCGCGTTGCCTTCCCCTGTATCTCTCTTCCCAATTTCCTGTCACTCTCTACTGCTAATAAAGCCGCTGTGGCCCAAAAAAAAAGAAACAAAGATGGCGATAAGGAAGAGTCAGTCTGCTATCTGTCTGTCATTGAATGGGGTCAAGCTGGCAATTAAAGCAATCTGTATGTGATAATATTGCGATTAACTGTGATTAATCAGAGATAATTGTAAATCTGTTGCCATCTACACAAAGATCTACAAACACAGAAATTCACATTAATTACTGACATTCCAGCCACAACACCTCATAGATCCAGAACAGAAATTCCTCCGCAAATAGTGACGGAGTTGCTGCAGGATGGCAATTTAAATATATATAAAGAGCACAACTAGATGACAACCAGCTGAGTCAAGTCCACTATTGCAGTGTGACGCATCACAGCTGAGTCATCAGTGCAGACTGATTGCAAGGTGTTGGCAGTCGCTCTGTGTTTATAAATTAGAAGGCAATTATTTGCAGAACTTCAGCAATCGGAGTGTGATTGCAGTCATGCCCACCAGGTGACCGGTGCAATCATCTTGCTACTTGCAATCGGTCACCTAATGTGAAAAAATTCAACGTAATCACCAGGCAGCCTCTGAGCTATATGAGTCATGAGTTGGTTGCGGTCCTATTTTTACAACAGTGTTACTAAACTATTAACTGAACCCATGGTGTTGTGTTCATGTACACAACTGATATTGGGAAATTTATGTTGAGGAATGCGGGAAAAAAAACAACCAAAAACTCATGTCTGGGAACTTGAATCAATAGATCAAAGGTTGTGACTGTTTCATAAACTGCTGTGAGACCGCATTTGACTAAGGAAGGTTTAAACTGCAGAACCAGAAACTTTGTGAGAATACAGCCCCGCTGGCAGCTGACCCCCCGCCTCCCCACGCCAGGCCTTTAGCAGATATCCATCTACCTGCTAGGCCAGTTAACCCTCTCATGTCAGCATAGGTGGTAACCCTGTACTTTAGAGAAAGGTAAAACTGACTTTTTTGAAAGAAAAGAAAAAGTTTTCGACGTGAGTGCGTTAGGGTGATTATTTTCTTTGTTCCCTGATTGCAAAGAGTTTGAAGAACAATTCAACAACAAATCCAGAATTACATATTCTGATTGGATAGGGTCAGATTTGGGGTTAGGGTCTGGGTTAGCACTGATGAAGGTTAAAGGTCAAGTATTTAAGCGCTGCATGTGAACAAGGTCAGCTTTCTCTTTATGCTGGGGCACTCTGGCTCACTGACACGAATGAACTCTCTGGTGTCTCCCTCTGCCTCCCTCTAAATGTTGTTTTAAGGTCACTTTAAAAATTATGGCGACAGTTGCTGTGTTGGGCTAAATAAGATTTAAACACTGGAAGTTTTAAATGTCTGTAATGTGCCAGAAAGTAGTTAAAATTTTCCAATCACAATTTCCCAGGGACCAGAGTGACATCATTAAGCGTCTGCTTTGTGGAACCAACAGTGAAGATCTTCAGTTCGCTGTCATAGAGGAGGTTGAGTCATGGTGCTAATTAGCATTAGATCTGCTACAGCAACCTTTTGCAATTGTGCTTTAGTCTCTTGAAAGTCTGTTTCTGTGTTTTTGTTTTTGGTTTTTTTTGGGGGGGGTGGGGGTGGGGGGGTCCTGTACATATTTTCATAAATCACAGTGTCACCTTTGCATATTCTTATGCCCTTGTGCATTGTTCCATATCTTAAAGTCACTTCCAGTTCCTTTAGTGACTTTTGTTCACTCATAAATACACTTCATCGTGTCCCATCATAGCCCGGCTTTACGGCTGAAGGGATAAGCAGCAAAACCTCCTGTCCCTCTTAAACACCTGACTGTATCACAACACTTACTCGCCCGGGAGGAGCAAACGGGCCCCTCATGCCACGGGCAAACAGGTTACGTGACATTCACGAGAATCCTCTGTGAGTTCATTTGGAAGATCATTTGCGGCGCACGGGCCACAGGAGAAGCAGCACGCGAGCCTGGAAAGCCGTAATGGCCGTCCTGGGAATTTTTTGAGTGTTACTTCAGGTCGCAGGATGAGTGTGCTATACATAACCAAGATGACTACTGCGGCATGATGTAGTTTGCGTGATACTTCATTCTAGGTATGGTCTCAGCGGTCTGAAAGCTCTCAGCTCACTTCAGCTGCAGTGCTGTTTACAGTCAGGCTGGACACGAGTAGAGCATGTTGGATAACTGAACTGGACCGCAGATAGTAGTTTCCCATTTCATATATATATATATATATATATATAGTTGTTTTTTTTTTTACATTACATACTGTACAATTAGACCTGTGATTGACAAATTTCCTGTATTATGTCTGCATATTTGAACTAAAATCTTATTGCAAGCATCAACCAAAGTTGCCACACAGGTACATCTTAGGCCCCTGAAGGTTCTTATCTACATCAGATATTATGTTGTCATGTTGCCTAGCAGCCACGTACCATCAGGTTAGAATGATCCGTTTGTAGCGTTTGTGCACCTGTATGAAAGTATTGTATCATTTTAATACCTTCATTCTTGATATCTGCAACCTGTAATGTTTACAGTATCATCTTTACAGAGTTCTTTATCAAACAGTAACAATCACTTACCCTTGAGTTCCTGAATTACACTCTGTTGCTTTACATATCATACATCACACACACACTTAGACCCTTTAAGGTTTAAAATAATAATTTTCCCACTTTAATAAGTAACACACACTGAAACCAATATTTTTTCCTTCAGGTCTGTTAACAGTTCAAGCATATATATATATATGTATATAGGCCTATATTTTAAAAAAATCAATAGTTCATAATAATATGCTACGAAACAAAATAAACTCATTGCAGGCCTGATTCGGGGCTCAGGTGCAGTGAGACCAAAAATTTAGCGGTTGTTTCACTCACTGAGAGCAACAATTTTTTTTCCTTTTGAGCCGATGCAGCTTTGTGCACCATCTCTTTAATATTCTCATACTTATCAATACTTATCCTTAAGTGAACTTTAGTATTTAGGAACTATGTCAAAAGTTTAAGTCAAAAGCTCCATAATGTAGTGATTAACACATTTCCCAAGCATGCAAAAGATCCCTGGTTTGAGACCTGGAAGAGACACAAACCTCTGGGACGGTTATGCCAAGAAGGGCATCTGCTGTAAAAATCTGTGCCAAATCAAATATGTGGATCCATCTGCTGCGGTGACCCCTAGTGAATGAGGCAACAGCTGAAAAAAATAAGATCAAGAGTTTAATGTCTGATAAATAACTGTATAAATGCACTTAAGGCGATGGCATTTCAAGCCATGTGAATTAGCCCAGCCTATAAAATCACTTTTTTTTTTCCCACAGCATGTCATTTTATTTATTTATTGCATTTATTTCTTAATTTTTTGTCAGGTGCGTGATATTTACAGGTGTAGGTAAATCGTGTGCGTAAATATGCAACCACAATGACTGTCAAGTTCTGTGGGTGTTTATTCAGCTGAACAAAATGTCTTGCATACCAACTTTTCATTATGCACCTAATTGGGGTGCAGTAGCGCGCTTAGACAAGAATGGCGGTTGATGTGTTCCCTTAAACATATATAGCTGTAAGTATATTTGCTGCATATTGACATACAATCAGGACCATATTTATCTTCCATTTATTTATATAAACAATATCTGCTACAGTGCTGCATCACAGGCATATACTGTTAAAAATAAAATATACCTATATTCAGTTTTTTAAATATTTCATAGAAATTTGACTGCATATATATATTTTTTTTTCTATTTGACTTTTTTAAAGCACATTTGAGCTACCCTGAGGTCGAGGTGATATCACCAGATCAATCTCACTCTGGAAAATTAAACTATCATCACAGCTTCCCATCATTTGAAAGACCAGATGATCAATTTTGGACAATGAAATAATGACGAGTTGCCGTCCCACTTAGAAATGAATCTGGAAGTGTTTGGCCCGTGTTGTACTTTGACAGTGTAGCAGTAGAAGCAGAGGCTCGTTATAGTGGCATACAAGGCTAATTTTTGGTGGGTCAGTGTTACAGATTTTGTTGCTGCAAGGTTGTGACAGCAATAATGACAGTGTAATTATGCTCTCCTGCACCTCCTAGATGAATGATAAAAAAAATAAAATCCGGAGATAAAGGTAAAATAGTTCTGTCTCCGAGCCAGATGGCATCCTGCGATGAGGTCTGGCTTGCAGTCAACGCGGATAACAGACAAGCCGGTACTCTGACAAGCCAATAGATTCCATAACTCAACATTGCATCCACCTACTCCATCCATCCATGCATGCATCCATCCATCCATCCCACCTCTATGGCCAATCAACAAAGATAATCTTTTGAATTAAGAGAAAAAATCCAGGGTGAACACTTTGATGAGATAAGTACCCTTTGTCAGTGCAGCCAATGGTATTTTAATTAAATATATGAACACATGGTCCTGCCCCAGATGCTCAAGTCTAAACAAAAGATAGCATCATCTAATCAAAGCCAGGCCCTGAGTGTTTCAAGGGCAGAATTATTTTCTATTAGGGCCCTTCTCCTTAGGTACTGAGCCAATTTTCTTTATTATGATAGAATCAGCATACTGTAGATTGAATGTGGTGATAGTGTCACGGCAGGGTAGGTGGCCGGTCCCACCTACACCACCAGCATTTTAAAACCTTTGAACACGCGGGCCTGTCCACACTGCGGATATTTTCCTTTTTGTTTACTGCGCTGGTCGGAAGGGCAAGAAGAAAGTGCAGCGTTTCCTGGTGTTCGGTAACAAGAAGGCCACGCGTGGTTCAAATAATCTTACGGTTCCATTAATCTCTTGACCTCACTTGATAATAATCAGTGTTCTTTGGAAATATGCTATTGAGAACCCCATATAAGGCCGTCTGTTGTCGGAGGTCTGTGTTTCAACATACTAATCACTGGCATGGAAACGTTTTAGAGCCAAAAATAAATAAATAAAAAATAAAAAAAACACAATTATTTGCAGCCCGAGCTAGGATGATAAAAAAATATTCCTCTGGATTCTCTGTGGATACTGTTGATTGGACACTGCTGCGATCCAGCAATTTAATGAGATCTCCTAAAGGGATGCTCTCACAAATGTGTACACATCTGCCTTCATCACAGGGGCTGGATATGGCTGGATGCTAATACCAACACTGGGGTATATCGTGGATGCTAGCACATAACGGTACACAGTTAGATACAAGTGATGAAGCTGTAAAGTGTCATGTTTTCTAATCGGGTCGCTGAGCAGCCCGGTTGCTGATTTCTTGGATGGGCTCAGGTGAAATCTGGAATCTGAAAGCTGAAGCTGCACAAAGCCTCTAAACACAAACCAGGAATTTCCTGCTTTCCTATCAGCTAACGTTTGACTCTATGTAATGTTTTTAGCTCTTTTTAAAAAATAAATAAATAAATAGCATCACATTCTTATATAACAGGCATAATTCTATTGTGCTTTTTATTAAGGTGGCAACAGGCTCAGTTTTCAAGGGGCTGCCTAAGGGGGGAGGTATTTTAGTCTAAATCTGCAATTGCATTCTACACAATAGAAGACGGTTGCTGAGAGTCAAAGGATTTGTGCAACGATTAAGCAGTTTGATTTCAGGCTTTGAACAAAACATTCAAGGCTAATTGCCTGCTTTTACTTTTTTTTTTGTATTGGCTTAATTTCAATCAATGCCTCTCTGAGAGAGGACGGTGAGTCAAATGCAGTGTGCAAACATATGTTTGAGTGCAAAAATGCAATCTTATTTCCTACTCTTATAAATCCAGCAAATGCACTATTTCAGGTACACCGCTATCCCACGATGAAATTGTTCAGTCCTAGAGGAGTGCATTTTGGAAAGAGGCAGCATTTCTGTAAGTATGCAATCAAATCCTGCTTGGTATTAACATCTAGTTAACATTCAAATGTTTCATTAACACAAGCCTCTCATCTTCACACTGGTGGGTGTCCATGTTCGCATGGGCCTGTGCCGTATTTGGGTAATCATAGCAAAATATGCAGTGAAGGTGCTGGCGACAGAACCAAAAAAAAAAAAAAAAAGAAAATCAGTCTCTCATTTGGACTTAAAATAGCTCTGCTGGCATTTTACATTCCGCTGATGAATATTTGGCTCTCTGCTTGACTGAGACGCTGACAAACCGTGCAGCTGCTAATGTGAAACAACAGAGCTGATCCAGATATAAATATGCCAGAGAGGACAAAGGTTCTTCAGCAATCTTAAGCCCCCTTTGTGTCATGTTTAATGCCGTCGGAGCTGCTGCTGTTTATGCTTTTAGTGTTGCCACTGACACAATTTATCGTGAAAGATTCCCACCTATGTGGCCGC
Source organism: Cichlasoma orientale (assembly GCA_034780415.1). Taxonomy (NCBI): domain Eukaryota; kingdom Metazoa; phylum Chordata; class Actinopteri; order Cichliformes; family Cichlidae; genus Cichlasoma; species Cichlasoma orientale. Next base: position 232,676 of record JAVDPK010001053.1, on the reverse strand, counting down.
TGTAACAGCAGGAGCCAGCATTGAAATAAGAGTGAAACAAGGAAGAAGGAAAGTAAAACTCTGCCTTCATCGTTGTGGCACCATTAAATAAAGAATATAGCTTTCAAAATTCAATATCATTTATCATCTACTTGTTTCTCTTGAACGAGTTTAATATAACTTTTGGTTAATCTCTAACAAAATGCATTAACTACAATAATATCTCTCCCGGTTATACCAAAAATTAATTTCCCACTCTTGATTTTTTTTTTTTAGCAGTCAATTCAGATTTAACTGTGACTTTTTAATCTTCCAACAAGACATAATTACATAATTAGCCTTTTCATGTTTGAGTCTGATCAGAAGGATGTGATTAAATCAGGGTTTAGTTTTATTTCCAAGCCTTGAGTAAAACTAATTTCAAGGCAATATGCCAGCTTTAAACTACATACTGCAGCGGGACAGTGAGCGAAAGAAAATATCCTCGTGGATTATCTTTCACCGCAAATCCTATTTGTCACTAGTTGGGTAAAGGGCCCCGTAATCTGCTACGAAAGGACAGACTTCCCCACGCTTACATGTAATTATATTGCACTGTCTGCAGCTGATGTGCAGATGAGAGACTTTCAGTGTTCTATAGAAAACTACTGCTCATAAAGCACACTCGATACCAGTGTTACTGTGCTCATTTCATGCACTGTAAAGCCTTTCGCGACGGCTGTGCAATGGAATGTTGTGATTCGGTGCTGTTTCAGGAACGATTAAGCACGCGGGAAATGCAGCTGCAGAACTTTGAGCAAATGTTTTCCTGCAGATTGTGCGCGATGCCCGATGTTTTGATTTCGGTTCGGCGGATTGAATCAATTAATTTAGTCTCTTTGTTAACACATTTTCACCAGAGGTGAGCCAGCCGGTCCACATGGCACGTGTCAACCAGTTCCAACACAAATCACATGTCTTCCAATTTTCCCTGCCACATCACAGCTGTTTTAATTACTGAATTTCTTTATTGAGTTGCTCACCTTCAGGGTAGCCATTGATTTCCATTCATTTTTGTAAAGTATGAAAATCAACTTGAGGCCCCGTGCTTGGCTTTGGTAATCTTTTACAGAGGTGAACTCCTCTTTTTATTATTTTCTTATCAGTCTTTTGTTAATTAGCGTTAACGTGGTGCAGCATTAGTTTGCTAAAAAAAATTCAAGAGTGAATATGAAGGTCACTTTAATCGAAGTCAAGCACAAATGAATGGAAATCTATTGCTGCCACTAATGCAGTTGATACTCTATAACTGTAAGAAAAACAACACATTTTTTTTAGGCCGTGAGATTCTGGATTAAATGATATTATGGTCACCACGATGCCTGAGTGTTTTTGATATGATTCATCTAACACAAGACATGTTTAGTTCCTGCTCATCACACTTACTGTATGAAGGATTTGCTGCACATCGAGCTGCGAGCCATATTCATCAATCCTCTTAGAGAACAAATTCATTTATAGGGACTTGCAGGCACAACCGAACTTTATTTTTTATAATGCAAAGGGCAGCAAACACAATTATTTTTATTTAAAATCCATGGGTCTTTGAGTTTGTATCAAAATGTCACAGGACCGGGGGGGTCAATAACTCACGCTGAACGACTGAGGCAGAAGTTGTGGTTGCCTTTAATGAAGCAAGAAAACAGTTTATCTGGCTAGATTGACTTTAGCCAATTACTTTAAGGGTATTCCTCAATCAATAACACGCCACTAGTGGTGTGTGTGTGTGTGTGTGTGTGTTTGTGTGCTTGTGTCTACCTGTTTCTGTGTTTGAGGAGCATAGGTTTTTATTGTATTAGATTCACCTTAGAAGTGCGATACTTGACCTCCTTTTTTTGCGCCGTGCCCGTCTCCACCTCGGTGGATAAGAAGCGGTCCAGCGGACAGCGGTTTCACGGTGAGTCGCACTTTTTTCATTATGTTTTGTGTAAGTGTGTTTTGTAACCGCTCTGTTAGCTCTAAGCAGCAACTGTCAAAACTAGATGCCCACTGGCTCTTTTACGAGAATACATCCATAAGATTAAAGTGCCCCCCCCCCCCCCCAACCAGACACACACAGACACACACACGCTTTGTTCCACTCAGGAGGTGCATAAGGGGGGAAAAAAAAAATCACATTTCAGATGAACATCTGCACAAAAGCCCTTTCTTCTGTATGCAAGGATGACCTTGTAAGATCGAAAACCCAGATATAGTATAGAGAGGATGCTTCAAATTAAAGCTTTGCACAGGAAATTGAACTGTCACACAGATGGAGAGGGAGAAGAAGGTACTTTGTAATATAGTTGATTGTTATGCTGAGGGCCTGCTTGTGCAAATGTCACACTTAATGGCAGTAATACTGTATGATATACTGTATGTGGAAGGAAAGAAGCATTCTTCTGTGGACCAGATTGTTATCAAGGCAATTCATTGCAGAGACCGGCTTTTGTGTACTTATTTATATTCATGATATACAGTCGTGTGAAAAAGAAAGTTTCTCGCAGTCCTGTGAGAAACTAAGCACACCGGCGGTTCAATAGAACCACCTTTAGCAACAAGACCAAGTAATTGTTTGTTTATTATATGACTTTATCAGCCCCTCACATCATTGTGGAGGACGTTTGGCCCACTCTACTTTACGCTGTTGCTTCATTGTGGACATTTGTTTATGCACAGCTCTCTTAAGGTTTTGCCACAGCATTGTCATCAGGTTGAGGTCTGGACTTTGGCTGGACTGGGTCGCTGCAACACCTTGATTCTTTTTTTCTTTTCAGCCATTCTGTTGTAGATTTGCTGCTGTGCATGGAATCATTGTCCTGTTGCACGACCCAGTCCGGGCCAAGTATTAGCTTGACTAATATTGTAGAAGGCTTTGCTAAACAGAAATTTATGGTCGGCTCAATGACTGCACGCTGGTCAGATCCTGTGGCTGCCAAAAAAAAACCCTAACTCATCACCTGCACCTACCTGCCAACCTGGACGGACTCACAAGTAAGATTCAAGCTGCCAATACTCACCCACCTTTCTTAACACTGTTTTGGACTCACTTAATTTGGACCCTGGATGTTAACCTGCCTCTCCTTATCCACAGTGACCCTCTCTGTGGCCCCGGTTCCAGCTCCTGCGGCGATCTGTTCGAGGTTTGGATGGGTTAATTAATTGGACCTGATGCCTTTTCCCCATTTCTCCTGTTATTTCTTCTACTAATCCATCAACTTCTGAAAAAGTTTTATTGCTTTAGACAAGCTATCCTATCATTTTTTTGCTAGGCATTCTGTACACATACAATTTATTTAGATTTTTTTCGAATCCACTAAATCGTCACAACAGAGCAGAAACTTTAAGAAATCATTATGTTGTAATATATCACTCTTTCTGTGCTGCCACAACATTAGTACACCTGCCATGACCTTACATTGTCTGCTGAGACATCGCTTTAAGTCAAACCCACCTTTCTTCCATCTAACTTGAAGTAATGACCCCGAAGCTTACTGAGATCTATTTCAATTCAGAGCTATGGCCTCATTTATATCGCAGACAGCTGTGGTATTCTCTCTCCTAAGATAACCAAACCATGACAAGTCTCCAAGCCTTTGACAATACACCATTTGTAGCAGACCATACATGAGTGAACCAAATAGCCTTGTCTTGGGAACAATTTAAGGCAACAAATGACCCACTGGATGGAAAAGAGTTCCAGGTGTTTTCATTGTGGAAAGTGCAGCTGCAGACCCTTTTTCACACTGTTTATAGCAATGCAAATACGTATTCTTTATCAAATGCAATGTCTACAATTTAAGCACATGCAAAAGTGACACTCTACAATATAACTCCTACAGTGCATTTCGTCTAATAGCAATTCTGGCTTGTCCTTTATGTAAGCGATGACCGAAATTAGGCTCTAACTAAATCTGCAATAAGCTCCTATATTAGGATGAAGCTCCCACAGGACAAATGATGTGCCTGCATTAAATTAAGAGCCTTCTGATGCCATCATATCACCCAGAGCATCTGTGTCTGTGTTTCCATAATTATGAATGTGTCACTAAGAGAGTTTTAAAGGCAATCTATGCCACCGCTCGTTCAGTAGTTCAGTACAAATAGTGTCAATTAAGTGTGGTTCCCAACAGGCCACCTAGATAAGTGATAAGTGAACTGATGAAACGCTACATTTGAATGTGCTTTTTGATTGTTTGCTTGAAGCCCGGGCAATTTATTCAGTCCTTTGGTATCTCTGCGTTTAAGAAGCTAGAGGCAAGTTTGCAAGAGCAAGATGAACAGCAGCCTGCAACAAGCTGCATTTGTATGGAGCTACTGTAACATCAACTCACCCAATAGCCTAACCTTGAAAAGTGATCAAGAACAAAACTCAGGGGTCCAAATCACTGCACGAGCAGTGATTAAAGTGAAGCAGTCCTATGCTTTGTCATATACGCCTAGCTATGCCCAGCGAAGGTAAGGGCATTGCTTTGTCATTGCCCTTTTTTGCCGGTGCAGTTGCAGTTTTCCTGTGCAAACCTACTTTGTCTTCTAGTGCCCGTAAAGTCAGATGCTGGCTCAAAGTACGCTTCTTTACACTCAGTTAGCATGGCGAACTCCCCTAATGAGGAATCGTGCATCGCTGCCGTGACAAAACGGTTCAGTATGTCTGTTCCAAGCAGAGCACACAGCTGAGGGCCTTCAGGAGGCAGCAGAGTAAAAGAGGTAAGAAAGCAGAGCAGGACCCTTTGCCCAGAGGTCAGAGCTGATTAACGGCTCCGGCATGATATTGCGCTGGTTCTGCAGCGGTGCCACTCAGAGCTTTGCAGACTCAAAACTCTGTATGGACGTCTCCATCTATATATTGTATCTGTCTAGTGTCGCCTGGGGACAGTGTCAAAAAGATGTGCAACGACCCAGAGATGTGGGCTGCTCTTACTTTATGTGTGTGTGTGCTGTTTTTGGCTGTTCAGCTTTACCCTTGACAGCTTACTTTTCTCTATAATGAAGTGAAACTAGGTGCCAAAACCAATTAAAACATGTATTTTTCATGCTTCTTTATTTTAACTCTGTTGATTTTACTGATCACTCTAAATTGACCTACGCACGGAGTATCACACGGAGATGTGGGTGGACTCTCATTTGAATTGCCATCTTCTTTCTCCCATAGATACCAAGTGGGGGACATACCAGTAGCCAATCTGGTGCAGTTGCAAGAAGACCTTAATCATGCTTTTTTGGGGAGGTTGTAAGTTTTTCTTAAACAGCTTTGTTCTCGCGGGGTTGAAAATTTTGGTATTTTTTCATTAAAAGGGAAGTTCGTCAGGGGCTCAAATTTCTGAAACTCTGCACACATGAAAACTGATACCTAACATAAGTGGTGAACACCTTCTCAAAGACTTCCGTGCTCCATCGTGCGACTACTCCCCAAATTACGTTGAGATTTTCCACCATGTTTCCTCGCGTTATTGTCTCTAGTCTTTTCCGGCCCCTTTGCCATCTTTACTGAAACACGCCGCTTGCTCCAAATCCAAAATAACCCCATTTTTCTTAACGTAAAATATGCTGAAGTAAAAGTTTTCATTCCAACATTTAATATGATGCCTCTGTCCTATTTGCATTCTGCATTTATTTACATTTTAACAGAGCTTCCGACTTTTTTTTCCCAGATACGCCACACCACATCAAACACACTAACTGAGCCGTGGAGCCACTTGACATATTCAAAGTTTTACCCTTTTTGTGTGGAAGTTCCAACCAAAGGTGTCTGTTATCCAATATCACATAAATAATTCATTGCTGTGATGTTCTGGGTAATTTGTCTGCGAGTTCAGGCTGCCACTGCACAGACATTAAAGGCACGCATCCAACTATAATAAGTACAACTTCATTGAATTCTAATTTGTCATTCCTCCACCAAATGCGACCATTAGAGTGAATGGATAGCTATTTAATTGTCTTACTGTGGCTATACTTCAGTACTTTCACTGACACTAGTGTCCAGAGCCTTGCTGAATAACCTCCTCTGCTTTATTTTGATGTGACATCAACATTAAGCTTCCCCACCTTTTGCTCCTCTCTTCCTTGACCTCGTGTCTCTCCCTCTCTTACTGTTATTTCTCTCTAAGGATTATAAAAAGGTATGAATCACATTTGAGGATTAATGCTGTCCTTACGGGACACTTACTTTGGCTAGCTGAAAGGATTTAAAGTGAGCTGAGCCACATGCACACCCTATTTTTTTTTTTTTTTAGTGTGGTTCATACACTGCTGGGCAAAAGTCTCCTCACTTCTCTATAGTTTGCTTCCAAGGAGCCAAGGAGCAACAGTTCTCCAGGCTCTCTGAAGGTCTTTTAAAGCTTTTCCTTGGACATTGGCTGCTTCTTCACTCATTTTCAGTCTAGTCCTCGTGCCTGAGTGAGTGTATGGGCATAAGACACCACTTTTCCTTTATGATTTCACAACGGAGCTCACCTAGTAGCAAAACAAAGTCCCATTTCCATGTGCAATGCTTCTTTCCTCTTGTTTTCTCTCCATTTTGTGAGAAACACAGCAGACAGTAGATTTAGGCTGATACTCGTAGATTATTTCAGGCTTTGTTGTGTTGTGGAACTTCAAGTGAGACTTCCACATGATGCAGCCGGAGGGTTTTGATAAAGGTTTTCCACCCACCTTCCCCACATCTCACTCCAGCTGATAGCTAAAACTTGGCATCTACAGTAGGTAAGCTTGGTAAACTTTCTAGCACTGGATTTATAATTTCTTAGATGATTTTCAAGGAATGTGTGCTCACTGTTAGCTGTTGATATGGCACTAAAAAAAAATACAGAAAGAGAAACTGCCTCATATTCATGCAGAGTTATTCTGTGTTTTGAATATAGTGATTTTAAAATATGATTTTACCCAAAATTGTGCCTTTTTGGAGTCTGCATGTTCTACAGCAGACGGATATTATCTGAAAGTTAGGTTCCCAGTCAAGGCACAAACAAAGAAAAAATCCAGCAAAGACCCGACACTGGACCTGAGAGATGCATCCGGCCCTTCAGCTGATCCAGCTACTGTTCACTGAAGCCTCATCAGAAATGGTCTCAGTGGAAGGTCAAGAAGCCATTCTTAAGGAAGGGAAACAGGGAGAAAAGGTTGAGGTCAAAGGCCAAATTACACAAGAACTGGACTGAAAGCAGTGGCAACAGGTCTGATGGAGCGATGAATCCAAAACTTCCACATGATGCAGCCGGAGGGTTTTGATAAAGGTTTTCTTTCTGGTTCAAATTGTCATCAGTGTGTACAGAGGAGCTCAGGAGAGAGGTACAACAGTGAGAGTCTGCAGCCATGTGTCAAACACGGTGGAGGCTCTGTCACGGTTTGGGGCTGCGCTTCTCTCAGTGGTGTTGGAGATCTTGTTAAAATTGATGGAATTATAAATGTAGAAAAGCACCATCAGATTTTGAGCCACCATGCAACACCATCTGGAAAGCATCTGATTGGCAACAACTTCTTTATCCAGCATGACAATGATCTCAAACACACTGCCAGTGCAGTAAAACACACACTGGAACACCATCAGTCATGGATTGGCCTCCCCAGAGCCCGGACCTCAACATTATTGAAGCAGTGTGGGATCATGCTGACAGAGAACAGAACAAAAGGCAGAAACATCCAAAGAAGAGCTTTGAATGTCCTTCAAGAAGCCTGGAGAACTATTCCTGAAGACTGCTTAAAGAAATGAGAAGAAAGCTGCCTCAGAGAGTTCAGGCTGTGCTGAAGAATAAAGGTGGTCACACCAAATACTGACTTTCAAGCTTTTTAGAATATATAACTACTGTTTGTGCCTTATATACTGTATTTCTATGTCTGTTTGCATATGTTTCTCCTTTTTCCTCGCAAAATATAAAGAAATGAGGGCCAGCTCAAGGCCTTTGCACAGTACAGAAGTTTTAACACTTGCAACAGAAGTGAAAGTTATAGATGCTGCTTCGGGTGCCTAATTTTCTCAAAACATTTCATTTAAAATTTCTTTTTAATTCGTCCGAGTTGAGATTCATTTATATGCAATATCATGTCTCCTAGGCGTCTGCTGGGAACTCTGAATGCAATCATAAGCCAGCATGATCTTAATTATTAAAGCTCCATATTTTTTATTAGCTTAATAGTTCTGGTTCAGACCCTGGCACTCACCAACACATGAAGCCAATGAACAGTTCATCAAACTGACCGATCCGGAAAAGGAAACGGCGTTTAGCAGCATGATTAATGGGGTCAATACGCTGCTAACGGGGGGGGCACTAAAACATGTCACTTTAATCATGACGACACGGAGAAATGAGAGCAAATTATTTCATTACCATTTTTGAGCATGTTGCTGCAAAGCGCATTAAAAAAAAAAGAAAAAAAAAGGATTCCAGGCACAATCACTGTTGTGCAGGGAGCTCAAAAGGAAGAATGTCTGTCATTCCACATGGCTGTTTCCCCCAGAGAACAAAGTCATAATGGCAGAGAATGTACAATGTTTTACTCTGGAAACAGGGCGCCATCAGTGTCAGCGCTTGTGAACTTTGCATTTTTTATACGCTGTCATGTTTTGTCAGTGTCTTTTGTGTGTGTGTGTGTGTGTTGAGGCAAGTTTCTGCATCGGGCGCTGATTATGCAAGTCCATGGCTAATATAACCGCATTGGAAAAATGTTTTTGTTCACAGGCCGCCTGGCAGAAACGGCAGCTCATCCAAGTGCTGGTGTATTTGTCACAAGTAATTAATTTTTCTCCCATAAAAAACGCCCACTGGGACGATGGAAAAGGTGGGTTCATTAACCTTCCTCACCTGAGCTTCCTGTGGCACTTTACAATGCATTGGTTGCCGGTTCCTCCAACTGCCCGTGGCAGCAAATGTGAAATGAATGAAATGCCTTTCTTCCGAGATTGCTGTTTTGCTCGGGGAATAAAAAGGATTTGCTTGGCAGCGCCGTCCAAATTTTTATTTTTTATTTTTTGAAGGTTTTTACAGCACTTTCACGCTCTCGTCTTTCTTTACCCGAGACACAACAGAAGACATTTTGGACCCCCACCCTCTCCTTTTTTTTTTTTTACTTATCCTACCATGCCTCCCCAGTTTCATTCTAATCTCTCATCCCTTTCTCGCTCCCTGCCACCACTCCACCTTCCCTTCCCTGGCTTTGGATTTTGAGTCACTTTTTTTTTTTACTGTTTATTTCAAATTGACATTTCATAGTGTTTAATCTCCAGGGGGGAACAATGGGTACGTTCTACTACACAGAGCGATATGAAAAGCCCCAGAACTTGTGAATGCGAAGTGAGAGACAGAATAAAACAAATAAATGAGGATCTCAGACTGGCCCGGGATTCTGATGACAGGAAGCACAGTGGTGGGCAATTTTGTATTTCACCTCGAGCATGTTCTCTTCTTTCTGCGACTTTCTTTCTTTCTCTCATTGTCAGTTAGCGCACTTGCAGCCTGCCTGCTCAAATGCACTGAAATATTCACAGATGATATCAGCAGACCGAATGAAGTTTGTTAAAAGAAAAGGCACGCGCACTTGTGGCCTCCCATCGTGCATGCATGCAGATCATTATTTGACAGGCATCTTGACAGCTTGACTTGCTCTGCAGAAAAAGAAATTGACTTGTTTATACACTCTGAGCAAATGAGATGATGGGTTGGAACCAGCGTGGCTGCCTCCGGGCAGCGCGAGAACCTTTGAATATATAGTCTTGTAATGGTCTTGTCAAGCTGCAAGCCAGTGGTCAAGAAAAATTAACAGTGTGCGCATTAATATCAGTGTGCTCCCTCGGTGCTTTGTGATACGACAGTCCCCCCCTGAAATGTTTCGTTGTTTAACATAAAAACTAGAATTTCCTGAACATGTATATATATATAAAAAAGAAATGCAAGTAAATGTAGGAGTTACTTTTGGCCACCGCTGAAACCTGACCAATTATTGACAGATTGTATTGCTTTTGTGGAGCGTGGCTAATTAGCAGAATAAATATGCTTTTGGCAAAAAGACAAAGCCAGTTCTGTGTTTAGAGACTTTCAGTACATGTGCACATTTGGGTTTTTTCAAACCCAGTGCTCCCTCAGTACCTCAAATACAGAATTCTGTCCCATTAAAATAATCCCTTTTTTTCATCCATACCCATGTTCCTCTTTATTGCCCACAGAGCTGCAGTTCCTGTGGCTATAATTATCATTTTACTTTGAGTTGCAACATAGCAATGAATTCTTCTCTGTGGTCTGACCTTTTTCTGTCACACAGCAACAGAATCTCTTTTTTTTATTATTATTATTAAGTCTTGTATTCATAGTTTTCACATGATGTCACATCATTATAGGAACACCCACCTGGAGGGGAAAACAAGCCTTTTTTTTTTCATTGCCCTCCATCTATTTATACTGCATTTGTTTAGCCATAATGCTGGGCAAGGGTTGTTCAATTGGATGCACAAACGACTACCCAGTCGGTTTGTCCACAGATGATTAGTGTGGCAAGACACACAACCGAACTTTCTCACAGTGGGGAAATTCCACTACTCTCCCCTTCTTCACAACAGCCAAGGCTGTCGGTAGTACCTAAAGTAAACCACTGACTGTATATAAAAGATGGCTGTAGCAACAGTGACATCACACACTGGTTCTGGGTGTCTTTTGAAGCCTTAATATCAACATATGGCCACTGCCAGCTTCGTTCTTTGGAGTCTCGATGTACCATACTTGGATGATAAGGTGGAGTACTGTTATCAGCTAATGCTAGCAAGCTTGGTTAGCAAGGAGCTTCTATACACCATCTGGCTGCAATGGACAGACACCTTGCTAAGTAAGAGACTGATAAAATATTCCAGTGTCACTCACCAAAACTTGAGTACAAACTTTTAATTTCATTAAAAATGCTCCAAAAAGTTCCCCCTCCAGGACTGCAGTTTTTTTGGAACATCCACATCGGTTTCATTTTTCCAGTTTCAGACTTCGCTGCTCGATTTAAAGCGACATGTGAAACAAGTTCAGTTAGATTTGTCATAAGGTATATGTGTTAATCTTACCAAAAATATTGCTGCCTTTTCACTACTGCACTAGAATCCTGACTACAGTGACCGTGATACGAACCTCGGATCGAGGTAGACCGCTAATATTGAAGGATTTCTTGTCATTCAGCTCCTCAGATGGCAGCATCATCATCAACCCATCTAGGTTGTACATACATGCTCAGTAACTTTTGTGGATGCTCATCCTGGCAGCAGTACAAGAGGAGGGATTCTCCACAAGATATGTGTAAAATATTGCCAACGTGCAGCTCTGGCAGAATAATCTGCTGTGAACTACTGTGGTTATTTCTGTATATGGATCACAAAAGTGCTCAAAGCTTGAAGTGTGTCCACATATGTTTGTTTTATCTTCATTTGAAGACGCTAAATATTTGTGGTGTGAAACAGATGGAAAATTGTCGGGCCTCTGATGCAGCTCGGTGGTGTGTCGAGCGTTGGCCAGCGTTTTGGAACCGTATTTTGGCCTTCAGGTATCTGCAGTGGTTAGCACTGTCGCCTCACTGGAGGAGGGTCCTGGGTTCTAATCCACCGGCCTGCTGGGGCCTTTCTGTGCGGAGTTTGCATATTCTTCCCGTGCCTGGTGCTGCAGTTTCCTCCCACAGTCCTAAGATATGCATGTTAGGTGAACTGGTGTTGGATGCAGGTGTGAATGTGAGCGTGAATGTCAATGCATGTGCCGAATCCAGGCATTGCATCATCTTAAATTAGAAAATGAAGTTTATCTTTTGGCAAATACTCTTGAGGAGGGACATCATACCTCTTGTTGTATAGTCCGTATGAGAGAACGCTCTCACTTTAATTTTATTAGTGTTGCCAGGCTGTATCTCTTTATATAGCTTTACAGGGTATTAACACTATTAAATTACACTCAATTTAGAAGTCTCTCTGCTGAAGTGTTTATGAGAGTTGCACCTGATGGCATAATATCTGAAGCAGATGGGTTGATCTTGGCTCTTTTACTTGGAAGACATATTTGAAGGCGGTGTATTAAGTCTCTGTGCAATACTTGCGGCTCAGACTTGGCTCCACCAACAGTCATTCATCTTCACAGTCATCACTCACATCATTCGCAGTCATCTCACCATCCCTAAACCCCAAGGGTGTTGAGGGGAGACTCGGAGAGATTCTGAAGGCTCCACGCGCAGGAACCATTATCAGAGCCCAGTAATGGATTACCTCAATGGTCAGCCTGTCACGGTCAATGTTTGCCCTGACATTTCATGTAAAGTTCCCGTCCCCTGGTGAAACATTGCAACGGCCTGGATTGTTTTGCCAAATTGGTTGTCACAGTGTGTGCACTATAATCCCATCCTTTCTTTGCCTGTCTGTCCTCATATCTTGCCAGTAAGGTTACATGTATTTCTGTATTTGTTCTGACAGTGGCAAAGCTGAAAGGTAAGCGCACAGCAACATCATCAACAAAATGCTTACGGAGGCACCGGCTAATTAGTAGAAAATCTTCACTGTCTGTGGAAGCCTGCTCGCTTTCTCGGAGTGCAGATCTAGCTACAGAAAGGATCACATTCATGGATTTGGTGGGGTTTTTGGCCTTTTTTTTTTTTTTTCCACTGAAACTGAAGGAATAAATTCACACTGTAAAAAAGCAATTCTGTTTAGCTAATGTTGCTAATACCTGACAAGGCTTCTGTTTGACATGCATTCAGAATTTTTGGCCACATGTTTAAAAAAAAAAGCAAATCTTCAGAAGAAGAAATTAGAAGATGTTACCTTTGTACATTAATCATAGCATTGTAGTTTTTCTGTTCCAAGCTTTTCCATTTTGGTAGTCCAAACAGACAAAACGTGTAAAAGTGGTGGACATTCACCCAAGCATAAGCCTAGATGGGTTGCTGGTGAGCTGGAAGATGTTAAGTGGTTAAGGTACTGATGACAGAAAACTGGCTTTAGACTGAAGAGGTATCATGTGTTGGTTATTTTTATGTGAAGCATACATACATTCTCTTTATAATCCCCCGTGATTGGTCAGTAATACTGATTACATCCTGTTTTTACACAGTTTGTCAGGAGTGAAGATCTCCACTATGTGCTGTTGCATTTATATATGTAGCATCAGCACCGGCATTATGGATGAGCCCCGGGGGTCCAGGCCCGCCCAATAAAGTCTCTGTGCCCCCTCAGCTGAATTCTGCTGATTGATTTCAACTATAAGTTACACTAATTCATACAATTTGGTAATAAAAAATAAGTTATTGCAGAGCAAATTCAATTTAATCATCCAGTTCACAGTAGCTTAGTGCTTCTGCAGAAACTGCGGTAACCAGCATGACTGAGGATGGTAAATGGACTGGTTCTTATATAGCACTTTTCTACTCCACTTGAGCACTCAGAGCACTTTATACAACATGCCTTATTCACCCCGTCATACAAGCACTTTTATTCTACCCCTAAATGCCTTCTAACATTCACAATCCAATGAACAAATCAGAGAGCAACATGGGGTTCAGTATGTTGCCCAAGGATCCTTTGGCATGCAGACTGGAGTAGCCAGGAATCAAACCACCAACCTTCCGATCAATTGATGACCTGCTCTTCCTCCTGAACCACAACTGAACTCAACAACTCAGCCTTATTGCTCGAAACTCTTGGGAAAAAGCAAAACGTGCGCAGAGCAGGGAAGGAGCAGATCGAAGTGAAAAGACGGGAACACGGAGCAGGGAGACACACAACCAATGAGAGAGGAGGCGACAAAGGGTTATTGGGGAGACAAGGGCTATAAACACACACAAGGTAATGAGGGAAGAGGAAACAGGAGGGAAACACAGCTGAAGCGAATCACAAAGGACGAGACGAGGGAAATAAAGTAAACACGATGCGCCGGAGACAAAATACTATCAAAATAAAACAGGAAGTAATTACACATCAAGAGAAGACTACTATACAACTAAAGAGGGGAACAAGACAGACAAGACTAACACAAAGATGAGACTGAGGGAATGGGAAGGGAATGCTAAACTATAACTAAAATAGAGGCACAAATAAACTAGGAACCCAAACCACATTACAAAACCCAAAACAAATAATGAAATGACTAAACATAAAGTTCTGAGTTAACGACCAAGGCGCCATGACAGAAGTGAAGTGAGCTTGTGTGCTTCTAACGTGCATTGTCAGTGGACATCCATGAAAAAAGGCACACTTGATTTTCTCTTTGCCTTTTAGAGCTAACTCATGTTTTTTTTTGTTTTGTTTTTTTTAGCATTTTCACTGCTACAAGCTGTCATTAGTCACTGGAATGTGTGACGGTAGCTAGGAAGCACTGACAGATGTCAAAGGAGAGTATTGTTTGCAGGACTGCATGTCACATACAAACTGATCTCTAGCCTCTAATTGTGTGCATTCCCACTAAACCGCTTTGCTCCAAAAATATTAAAGGGATCCATTTCGAAGCTCTGATGACATTGTGGGAACTTTGTTTTCTACCCCCTTTGCTGCAGGCGCATCCTCGGCTGAAAATGGATAATATGAAATCCTTTTCGCTAAATGTTTCAGGAGGCTGATAATTGGAATATGGATGGAAGAGATTTTTTGTGCATTCTTAAAAATGTATTTATTTATGTGGCGACAGTGATGTGAGGTAATCAAAGATGGTGTTCTAATATAAAGGATTTGTCATGTTTTAGGTCTTAATTGAAACCGAGGGAGATGCCAATCAAGGCTGTGTCATTTGTCCATCATTTTTCAGGGTATGAGCAGTTCAGTAAGCACACATCAGCTGGCTGGTTGCGTGTAAAGCAATTTATACATTTTCACAAGAGTCTGTTAGCTTGCCTGTTTGCATCTCTGTGGCAGTGCAGCTCCAGAAACGGCGCCCTTAGACTTCCCCTTTTTGAAATTCTTCTCATGGACAGCATCATCTCCAGGAAAGGTATTGTGCTGCTCATGGTACAGAAAATCACCACAGGCAAAATGACTTTGACATTGGTCCATAGTACAGGCAATGGAGGGTGACATATCCAATATCAAGAGAGTGGCAGGGCTAAATATTTTTGTCAGGCCAGTGGCTTTACTGTGAAGAGATGTGGATGAAGGGTTCATTTGGGTGCCGATTTGAAAACAGCGTTTCGGAGACTAACTCCAGGTGAATGTTTCTTCTCTTCCTGCAGTCCTTGTTGTAGGCAAAGGCAGGTCACAGGACGGCAAATGTGTGGCTTTTTGTTCTTTTAAAATACACTACATAGCTTATGAGGCAAAAGTATTGTCAGTGTCAATAGCTTTTCATTTCTGGCTGCTAGTAGGCCTCTGAATGTATATGTAACTATCAATTGTAATTCATACACTACAATTTCTAACTTCATAAATTTGTAATAAAAAAAAAGCATGCTGATGAAATTAAAATCACATGTATTTTAATATGTAGTTTTCTCGAAAACACATTACATTTAAAGTAGCATGTAATGTGTATATATACACATTACATGCTAATGTACTGACCATACTGCTAAGCTGTGTTTTTTCCAAAAAACTGAGAGATGACAAGACAGATTCCAGGCCTCACAGATAAAGTGTTGTCCAAGTCCTGTGGGAGATGAGACAGCATCATTAGTCATTGCTGGAAAGCCCTGCGTATATCAAGGCCATACTGCCAGAGGAGATGTATTATCACTCAGGGATTCCAAAAGGTACCCAAGCTGGGTGTTAGTGGAACCTATAGATTTTCAGCTCTCTATTGTACAGTAGGTGACTTTATTGGCATTATTGGTGTTTTTCTTTTGAATATAACCCTGTTTATATATATCACAGTTCAGTCTGTGTTTGTATACTGCTCGGTGTCTTTGTCAGCAGGTGTACGCCGCTTCTGTTGTGCGTCAACTGTAACTTGTTACGCGGTGGCTTCAGCCGGCCCTGCTTTTACACTGGGCCACAAGTCAACTTCCTGCTGGGATAACAGCCTGGGGAGTGTGTCATACTGGAGGAAATAACCTGGACAAATCGATGGACTTTTTTTTTTTTTTTTTTTTTAAATTCCAATCAGGCTTTGAACAGAGAGCAATTTGGATCAGCCGGCGCTGTCTATGCTGTGAGGTGTGAGGCCAAGGTCAAACCTTTTAGAAATCCTTTGTCACCCAGAGCCTTACAGTTTGAAAGGCAGGATAAAAATATGACAGGAAGGACAGCTTGTAAGAATGTGTAACAGAAGATAAAAACATATGTAATGTGTGGACCTTTTGTTTTACCCTTTTGTGTTAGTTTACCAACCTGTTCCACAGTTAATGTATAGCTTTAGGCAATGTACCCTATATGAGGAAGGTGAGGTGTGAGTCTAACCACATGCACGCTAGATTTCTTTGCCCCAAAGTAAATGTATGCAAATGGTGTAACACTTGTCTTCTTCCTCTTGTGCAGTATACTGCTCTGGTGCGTTGCAGATACACCGTATAGTTATATTGCAGGGAATGACTTATCATTACTTTTTAAAGTCACCAGTAGGAGTACCTTCTTATGAAATCCAGGGAAAATTGCATGCATGCAGACACCGATTCAACCAGTGTTCCAGTGCCGGTCTTTATTAAGAGACCGATGGAGCGCCTGCAAACATCCTCCAGCCAGTTTATCCACCTTTTATTGACGTTTCCCTCATGCAGTGAGGTGAATCAGAGAAACCTCTTGTTCTGAAATACAGCATGAAAAGATACAAGTCAATTTCCTGTATTCCCAGCCAGAGCTCAAGGCTGCAACATCGCACCGAGATCAATTTATAACATCTGTGTTTGTGTTACCCTGCTCCTGTTGTGTAAAGAATAGGCTGGAGAACATTATGAATACGCGGCATTTAAGATGACTTAACAGTTTATTTGCAGCCAGGCTCTCTGACGCTGCCTCGCTGAGTCTCCCTTTCACACATGAAACCTGAACAAATCTCGCTTCACATAGCAGACTAGGACAGCAGTTTCTGGCACTCATTATATATACTCATGTATGGAAGAATTCCACGTCTATTCACACATAAAATGTGTTCGGGGTAGATTAGGATTTTTTTTTTTCACCTCGCCTCACAGCGGCAGCACTAAAGAATTAAAAAAAAAAAAAAGAATTAAAAAATGAGATTTTTTATTTACATTTTCAGGACCCACACAGATTGTCTAAAAGAGGAGTGTTGACTAACATTGTTGCGTTTCTTTTTGCCGTTGTAGTCTGAACGTAGATTTTGCCGTCGATTTTGCTGTAGTTCAGCTCCCTTCATGTTGCCAGTTCTTATTCTTATTGCGAATTGGTGTGTTAAAGCTAAAAGTGGAGGAGGGGAGCTACGGTTAGCAGATAACTGTTCAATTTGAACGCGTTGTTATTGTACCAGACATATAAACTGTTACAGCTTTCAAAGGGAACGAGCAATTTATTATGTATATTTGTTCAAAGAATAAGGATAATCTTGCTGTCACTGAGTTACATGCAAAAAAAAAAAAACTACTTAAAAATGAAATTGTTTTTCAAGTGGAACCATTTATCATCTTTGTTGTGTCTTATTGTTTGCTACATAATGGAATTAAATTAATGGGATTCGGGCTTGTCTGTGTTTTCATTTTCAAAAACCTTTCTCATTTCTAAATTCCCTCTTTTGATGGCCATTATCATATAAACTTTATCGAGGCTAAACTTAAAAGCTCCTGCAGCCTTCAGATAAATCAACCATAGCAACAGCTCCATCTTTTTCAGTTTATGTGGAGAGAAAACGGAGGATAGTATCTTCGAATGCGCGCTCACAACACAACTTGAAATCACAGCTGGCTCTGCCGCAGTATTTTTATTTTTTTTTGTGTATGTGTGCAGCACATTATGAATTATTATTAAATGGTGTATGCCTGCGGATCATCGGTGTCTTATGAGTGTGTGACAGGACGAAGCACATCATTTGGAAATCTTGTTAGTGGAAGTTCATTATGCAACACATTTTATTTGTAATTTTAGTTGCACAGTGCAACATGTCAGACTGGAATAGTATTTCATAGTGGGTCATTGCAGTATTTTTGCAGTGCAGATTCGTTTGACCAACGCTGATGAGAAGCCCAGGCTAAGACAAAAAGAAGGTGAATGTCCAAGTTAAAGATGGCAATCCAAAACTAAATGTAACAACTCAGGAAACAGTCTGGCAGCGGGCTGCACCCTCTTTTAGTGGCTCCCCTGGCAGTACAGCCACTGTGACCCGCTCTCTGCCATCTCCTGACACACAATTAAATTCCAGAGGCGCTGTGATTCTTGCCTATATAGACAGTCGTGCCTCCGATTACAGGAAATCGCAATTAAGGGCTAAATTAGCTTATAGCAGCACTTGATGTAACCTATTATTCAAAGGATAATTGTAATAAGTTAACAATGGAGAAACATAAGCGGTTATATTAAGATAATTAACCTGATCTCATGCTGCCGAAAAATCAGCACATTCTGCCCCTCCTTCACGTCTCGCTGCTACAGTATCAGGAACTGGACCACGAAAGGAATCTGAATTGGCCTGAACTGGTTTGGGACCACATCACTGGAAGGCTACCTTAACACTCTTTTAGGCAGACTTTCTCTAGACTTTCTAAAGACTTGGTAACAAAACACAAGCACATAATGAGGTTACAAGCGATGCATGTTGTGTGTATAGAAGTCAAGGGGCCCCACTGTGGTGATTATGTGGCTCAGCTGTGATTTGTTCACATTCCTCTACATCTTATCCAGAATGTGATGTTTTATTGGTCTCAATTATCGTTTTAGTTTTTGGTTTTTAATTTGCTTGGACAACTGTAATTTTCATTTTATTGTATTTTTAAAAAAAAAAAAAGAATATTCTTACAAGTCTATTGTTGGTTGTAACTACTAACATATTAATTTCTAATTTTTAATGGATTTACCTTTAATAGTCTATCATTTCTTTCCTATTCTATTGTTGCCTTTTGGACTGCTTTTAATTGACAATAGCTGTTATTGTAATTTTTTTAATAATTATCAATTTTTTTAATGCATATAATGTGCTGCAATCTCTGTGGCAGCTTGTTCTTTGTGCAGCACACCGCCCTGTTTTGAAATGTGCTACATGAATAAAATTTAGCTTACGTGCTGCAGTTGTTACATAAATTCTTAATACGCTTACGCCTGAGCTATTCTCTGTGTGGTTGCATGCGCCCTGCCCGGCACACAGGTGCTGCTCCGGGGCAGCTGCGAGCTAACAAGCTAGCTAAAACAGACTGCAGCAAAAAGAGACGTTGATGGTGAAGGCGAACAATTTAATGTGAAGTGGGAGACTGAGCCGCCAACTGAGCAGAGAGTCCTGTTTATGCATTTTCCATGAGACAATTTCTGTTTTTTAAAAAAATGATTAATCGTGTTGTCATTTTGGCGTTCAAGTCCACATACCAGCGCTGATACGGAGTCATAGACAAGGAGCTGATGCAAGTGAAATGAAAAGAGGCGTGCAACTACAGCACGGCATATTTATTCAAGCCAAATCTCAAAGTGATGTAACTATAAAGGCAGGTTTCAGTTTTATGTGCAGCCGGTTGCGTGGCAGAAGTAGAGGCTTTATGGTACAGGTGAACTACATGATCAAAGATCTTTTGCTTTAATGAAACTTCCTACACACCTACTGACTTGTCATGTTCAGACCTGTGAAACAGGCTCAGTAAGACGTGTAGATATATGTGCAAATAAAAGATTCATTACTTTCCCATCGGGATATATTTGGTCTTATCGAATGCCCTATACTACCAGCAGATGTCATATTCATACTTTGTTTGTATTGGCTGTCTGGTAGCTTCTTGTAGAACTCTAATCAGATACATTATTACCAGATATTGAGGCGTGCATGTTGATAAACTACTATAAGCTTTCGATTTCGGTCTGTGTTGGACTGTAGACGTCACTTTGATAAACATCAGATTGTGTAACGAGTGCCAGGACTCCTTTAACAGCTAGTGAGCTGAGCAGAGGCAGTGCCACACAGCGTGGACTTTTGTACCCATTAGTGTTAAGTGCTAGCATTTATTTATTTATTTTTAATTGATCAGTTTAATTTATTTCAAATGAATGTGTAATCAGGGCCGGAAAGTGACTGACAAGTTGATCCCAGTAGCACAGTTATGAGGGCTTGAAAATATGACTTCCCTCCAAATAATTACATGTAATGACTGCCTTAATATCAGTAATAGCATTATGACTTACAGCTTAAGGTTTCTGTGACTAAAGGGAGTAAATGAAGAAAAAAAATCACATGCAGGTTAAATATGTGAAAGATTTTAAGGTATCTATGTTAGAAGTATTCACTCACCAGCTACTTTGTTAGCTACATCCTGCTAATATAGGGATTTGCCTTCAGAGCTGTCTTAATTCTTTGAAGCATAGATTTAAAAAAAAAATACTGGCTCATACCGACATGATAGCATCACACAGTTCCTGCAGATTCGTCGGCTGCGCATCCATGATGCGACTCCCCTGTTCCACCACATGCCGAAGCTGCTCTATTGTAGCACCTCTGGGATTTAGTAGATGTGGTGGAACAGGCCTGTGGAGGCCATTTGAGTACAGTGAACTCATCATATTCAAGAAACCAGTTGGAGCTCTTTTGAACTTGGTGACATGGTGCGTTATCCTGCTGGGAGCAGCCATCATGGGTACACTGTGGTCATGAAGAGATGGACATGGTCTGCAACAATACTCAGGTAGGCTGTGGTATTTAAGCAATGCTCAGTTAGTAGTAAGGGGCCCAAAGTGTGCCATGAAAACACCATTATGCCACCAGGATGTTGTGCATTCAGAGATGCACTTTTGCATATCTTGGTTGTATCGAGTGGTTATTCAAGTTACCTTCCGAAGAGGTCGACGCAGCCTGATCTGACCACTGACACCAACAAGGCGCTTTCACACAGAGAGCTGCTGCTCACTGGATATTTTCTCTTTTTTTGGACCATTCTCTTTAAACCCTAGAGATGGCTGTGCAGGAAAATCCCAGTAGATGATCAGTTTCTGAAATATTCACACCCACCATGCCATGTTCAAAGCCACTTCAAACACCTGCCTTCCCCAGTATGAAGCTTGGTTTGAATTTCAGCAAGTCATCTCGACCACATCTACGTGCCTAAATCCCGTGATTTTCCGCCATGCGTCTGGATGATGAAATACATGCGTTAATGAGCAGTTGAACAGCTGTGACATTAGCATCTGTTTGCGTCACTCTTAAATGCCATTTGCCGTTGAAATTTCCCCATCGTGGGACAAATAAAGGGATTTCTTATCTTATGCAGCTTTTCATGTGGTTCATTCACATAAATTTAATTCTGTAATGGTACAGCATAACGCTTTGGCCAGTATATTCTGTTATTACACACTGTGTTATAATTGTTTGGTTTGCAGACTTGTGATATACCAGCTTCTGCACTATGAACATTTGCTACCAAAAAATAAACACTTTGCGCTCCTCCTAAAATCAAAGAAAAATCGTGTCTTCTTCGTAGGCCTTCGTAGGATGTTTTGTCTGGCGAACCAATTTTATTTACTTTGATAGCATTCAACTACAACACGTGACCTCTGCAAGGTTAAGCAATTTAACTTAATAAAAACAAAAAACCCCATCTTATCTGTGCCTCATTTCCAAAAAAACATAAAGTTGCAGTTTAGCAGCTAATTTGACGGTTGTACTAGCTGACATTAATACACGCCCATTTGTGTCTGAGTCAGTGCAGTGCTTGCTCTGGGAACATGGCCTACCATTAGCACTCTCCCATTTTCTTTGATGTGTAATCATAAACAGCAGGCATAGCACACTACTCACCAAATTAAAACACTAATTCACTTGGAAGGTTTTACAGTATGATAAATAATTCTGAAGTTGTGTATAGTGTCCAGAGTAAGCCCTTAAATTTTGTCCTTAGAATGCATTCAGACTCAGCGTCACCAGAATGGCTTCTTATGGACTGTCTGCTGTTGGGCAGGTTTTATGCTGAATAATGGAAAAACAAATGCATGTTTCAGGTGTCGGTAATCAGGCAAACCTTTTCTGACATCAACAGGGTGTCTCATATTTCTGTGTCCAGGCCTAAACTTGGAGATGAAGTAAGATTGAAACTACAAATGAGTTGATTTGTGACGGGCCTGTAACCAAAAGGCGACTGGAATTCCATTGCCTGCTTTTTTTTTCTCTCACTCTGCACTCTTGATATTTGTAATATTAGATAACTTTTGGTTTTATCTCTTAGAAAGCCTTTCCTCACTGAGCTACAGTGATGGCTGACAACATCTCAGATATTTGAACAAAACATGGTTTGATCTCTGAGACAAAAAGCATCGAGCCATTCTCAGTCGTGTAGGGACATTTAGTGCAAATAATTACTTCTCTAGATGGAGAACACCTTTGTCTGCTGATGCAATGTGAAAAACCTTTTGACGGGTTCCTCTGTCCAGGCAGACTTCAGCACGCGGCACTGCTCCTAGATTCAATAAGGCTTGTGCAAAATGTCCAGTGATCTCATTATCTTTTCTCTTTTAAGGTCCTTTGAAGAGGCTCTAAAAATGGCTCTGTTATCTGCACAAGTCATAATGAGCTGCAGGCACACTGCAGGGAGATCAGGGCATGATGCCTTCCTCCCATTGTTTCAGCTGGAAGTAATCAATGCACAGTCAAATCTTATTTTTACTTTGCCTTGTAAAGGAATGATTTGGTGGCGCTTTCACGTTGTTGGTTACATGACCGGATGTTGGCTATTGTTGGGTGGACATAAGTGGAATGTTGAGCAGAAAATGATCCAATACGCAAAGAAGGCTGCAGCTGAGAAGCCTATGAAGCTGATGTCACTATGTTGACTGAATTCTTTCTTTCTCCTTGACAAATCATAATGGAAACAATCAAAAACTTTGAACTATACATACTCAAAAAGCCTATCCCAGCTACCATGGGGCGAGAGGCGGGGTACACCATGTACAGGTCACCAGCCCATCGCGGGGCCACAATGCTATAATTCCTACATGTATTGTGATGAGGATTATCACAATACTAGAATTTCAAAGCCAGTAACGATACCGAGGACAAAACTTGTGGGGAGATAGGGTAACATAACTGTATATGACAAATATAAGATTTGACAAGCTGGACAACAATAGTTTTAGGTTGTCTGAGGTAGTGGTGAGGTAAGGTAGGCTGCCACTGTTACTGTCTAGATGATTCTAGACTTTTCTCTATTTTAATGTGTGACTTTAAGTGAAACATGACACTTTTTCGACTCAATTGTGTTATTCCATTAAATAACAGAGTTTATTAATGTTACAGATAGGAAGGGCTGATAAGGATTGCTACCTAGCTCCAACATTATTGTTACATTAGATTTACTTTTGGCTTTTTAGCCTTTATTAAACAGGATAGCATAAAGAGTTGCCATGAAAGTAGGGAAAAACTGAAGGAAAAGGCAGGCAAGGGGGTGGACTCAAACTCACCCCATACTAGTAAAGCCCCCCACAGTGATCGTTGGCATATGGGTCCCCTCCTCAACCAGGTGAGCTATAGTAGTATCCCTCTTGTTTTATTATTAGCCATAGCTGCTAACTACTACCTTAAAGGAGACATATCATCCAAAATCCACTTTTTTAGCCCTTAAATACATTTTTTTTGTGTACTTTGAGTGTCTAGGAGTGCAGGAAATTTAAATGTATTTTCTCCCGGTGCTGCATAGATAGCTTCATATTTTTTTTGGGTCATAATTTTCTGTCTGTTCAGTTTTCTCTTTTCCCCGTTACGTTTTCTTATCTGTTACGTCACAGCATTTGCTGTGGAACTGCTAAACAAGGGCATGGACTTCCGGCTAACCAATTTCGTGAATCCTCCATTTTTTTTTTCTTGCAGCGATTTTGTAGCCCAGTTCAGTTATGTCGAAGTTGCAAGTAGACAAGTCAAAATGTCCAGTTGTTGAGTGTATTAACCCACACGATTCCTTACATCGCCCCTCGACATCAGAGCCTCTTCAAAGTGTCTGGTTAAATAAAATTTTTCTTGGAAATGTGCTCACATCAGTGGGCAAAGTCCTCCTTGTTTCTCTGCCGGTAGCTAATCGTATTGCTGCTATCAAACTACAAAAATGACCGAACGGATTGGAGTGGAACGCTCTGCAACCTGGAGGGGGGCGGGGCATAAAATGTCTCATTCACATTTAAAGAGACCGCACCAAAACGAGTTGCTCTAAGACGCGCCTCTGAAAAGGTGTAAAAGAGGGTTCTGTGGAGCTACAATAACGAGGAATTCAGACCAAAGCATTGCAGTTCTACTTTATTTAGACCACAAGTGAATGATTTACACATGAAAAGGAAGAATTTAAAAGCATGATTTGTCCCCTTTAATTGCTACCTTAATGATAGCAGACAGCTAAGTTAAACAGCTAACGTTAACGTGTTAACATTTATGATAACTGTTTAGCTTTACCAACCTCTCGGAATTCCTGGTGAGCAGTCGTTCAGTGTTGTTAGTCAACTACTTAAGACACCCTTAAGTAGTGGACTAACAACACTCCTGTCAGTA
This sequence comes from Cichlasoma orientale, assembly GCA_034780415.1. Lineage (NCBI taxonomy): Eukaryota > Metazoa > Chordata > Actinopteri > Cichliformes > Cichlidae > Cichlasoma > Cichlasoma orientale. The sequence continues at coordinate 208,149 of JAVDPK010001053.1, read as the reverse complement.
TTGATACACGGTTGGTATCAATACTGATTTTCCCTTTGATTTTTGGGCTGTCAGCCCTCTGTAGGGTGAAAACTTTCATTTCCATCAAACGATGTGGCGTCCTTTCATTCCTAACACATTACCAAGTCCATATCAGTATAATATTTTTTGAGTAGTATATAAATGCTACAGTCATCATAGGAAGAAGAAGAAGATTCTCATAGTAATTGCTGCTTTTGATTGTAGCAATCTGACAGCGCTAACTGTAATACTCCTCATTGCCTATTTTTATTTAAGGAGATTGCTGATCATGCTGGGTTGACACATATCAGCAATCATGTATGATTTCTGATAGCTGAAGATATTTATTATTAGATGATTCATTCTGTGATATTTGTACAAAGAGAAGCATTTAACACTTGTGTTTTTAATGGCCTGGTGGAAAAGTCTATATCTGCAAGCTGGTATATTTGTGGGGTTGTATTTGTTTTGTGGCTTCAACTGATTACTGATTTTCTGTCATTCACAACGTGGGGGAGTTATTTTAGAAGGCAGAGGCTGATGAATGGGATATCAACAGGATGCTGTCCAAATGGTTATGTGCTATGCAGCAGAGACAGCAGTTGTGTCGTGTCTGAGCTGCAACACAAACCGGAAAACAGGAAGAAAATGATGGATTTACCGGATTGTGAAAAAAAGGTGAAATTATAAATTGAAAACCTTTGTGTTGAGGAAAGAGCCCACCGTTGTCCAGATTCTCTGCACCTATCCTTTGGAGAATTCACACTTAATAAAAGCACAGTAATTTTAATTAATGAAAGTGATTCCCAGATGTTTTTACCTTTAAATTCCATCGATACTTTCATTTGATATAAAAAGATTGTCTGTCTAATAATAAAAGTCAAAATTGTCAAAACTTTCTGCAGATTTTTTCCCCCCAACCTCCACTTCTAATTTCTCTGTCACCCATCAAATTCTCAAAATTATTCAAGAAATGCCAAATTAGCTGCCAAGAAGTTGGATGTCATCTTTCATTCATGTTTGAATTTTTTTTAAACTCCAAAGGTTTTGCAATCTTATTTTCATCAAGACTGATTCAAAAAAGCATAAGAGGCATCTCCAAATTGGGCATGTTTTGACAGGGAACAAGTGACTTCTTCCTCGTAATAAATCTTGGATTGAGTGTTGTTGGTCTTCATATCCTGAGCCGTTCATTCCCCCGGAGCTAATTCAGTATTCAGCTGCCAAGTTTTTGACAAGAAGTTGAAAAAGAGACCAAATTACTCGGTTTTACAGCGCTGTAATTGGCTTCCAGATTTTGATTCTTTATTAATTACCCTTAAACAAACATCTTTTTTAGTAGCTGCTACTGTATATGACCTCTGATTAAGACACACACCCTCGCTGCCTGATTAAAACTTAAAGGAGTTTAAGCATTGATGGTGTTACCTTGTGAAACTTAAAGAATGCATATTTTTTTTCAATCTATCTTTCTCTAGTTGAAAGTAATAGTGTGACATGAATGAAGATAGGAAAATGTCACCTTTCACCAACAAAACAGACACTCAGTGTAAGTGTGGAGTCATGATGCCTAACCTTTTAGGGCTAAATTTGGATTTTTGTCCAGCTGCCAAATGTTTTTTCATATATCACTACACTTAGTTGTTCACTTCTTTCTTTATATTCAGTACTGTGCAAAACTCTTGAGCCACTCTTCATTTCTTTCTGTTGTGCGTCTAAGGAACCAGACTTTTAAGGGGTCTTGAGCAATCTCTGGGTTTCTCTGCGTGCTCTGAAGGTCTTTCAAAGTTTCTCTTTGACATTGGCTGCTTTTTCACTCATTTCCCTGACCATTTTCAGAGGAACGTTTTGTGTTTGTTTAGCCACTTAACAGTGACCTATGATTAATTCCAGTGCAAAAAAGCACCTAACTCAAGGGATGAACCAGTGTTGTTAGCAAAGCATAAACTTTAGGCACTTTGTTATTAGCAGCCAATCACAGAAACACACAATTTGTTCCCATTTCTTCAGGTGAATTTATGAAAAATGCCAAAGATAACACAGTTTTGAAATATATATGACTAAAAATCAGTGGCAACAGGTCTGGAGGTGATTTTTTTTGGTTCAAATTATCAATATGTACAGAGGAGATCAGGAGAGACAGTGAGTCTCTACAGGCATCTGTAAAGCACGGTGGAGGCTCTGTCATGGTTTGGGGCTGCATTTCTCTCAGTGGTGTTGGGGATATTGTCAAAATTGATGGAATTATGAAAGCCAAAAAGTACCGTCAGAGTTTGATCCACAATCTGGAAAGCATCTGATTAGCTTAATTTTTCAGCACAACAATGACCCCAAACACACTGCCAATGCAGTAAAAACGTACCTGAATAGAAAAACACACAGTGGAACTCTATCGGTCATGGATTGGCCTCCCCAGAGCCCGGATCTCAACATTATTGAAGCAGTGTGGGATCATGTTGACAGGGAACAGAACAAAAGGCAGCCAACATCCTTTGAATGTCCTTCAAGAAGCCTGGAGAACCATTCCTGAAGACTGCTTAAAGAAATTAGAAGAAAGCTGCCTCAGAGAGTTCAGGCTGTGCTGAAGAATAAAGGTGGTCACACCAGATACTGACTTTCAAGCTCACTAAAGTTATTGTTAGAATTATGCAAAAGTCTCCAGCCATACGTTTCTCTAGCAAAGAGAAATGTATGGCTGGCGACTTTTGCAAAATACATTATGTATTTGAAACCAACCAAAGAGATAAAAAAAGATCTACGGAAGACTTCTGTGCAGTAGCTCTCCAAAACACTTCACATTATAAGTTTTCCAGGTCCATTCATTAGCCTAAATAAGGTCATAAGCTGTGTGTCTGTGCCAGATAATGACCAAGAAAGAGTTTCCACCTTTAAGCTTTATAAAGAGCATATTAATGGTAGTGCTATGATGATTATTTTGAAAACAGTCTGGGGCGGAGAAACCCATCTGTCAGGTGGACCTTGGTGGGTAGCTGTTTGGATACTGCAGATAAGGTTGATGGATAAGTATACTAAAGTAAATTTACTTTGAGACACTGTGCAAGGTTAATAACACTGCATGAAGATCACAGGGCCGTTAAATATAATTATTTGTTGTGTAAATGTCTTTGTGCAGGCATTCTGTGAAACTTGTAAGAGTAATAATATACCAGCACACCTCATCTTAATATTTTAAAAGCCTGAAAAATGAGTGGCAGGGGAGTTTCATTTCTGCGAGTTGTAATCCTCACTTATTTTCAGAATTCTGTAGTTATTTTTAGGTTCTGTGTCTTCCTGTTGAGTTACCTGTTTGTTTCTTTTGAGGATGAAAATTAGGCATTTAACTCAGGCACAAAACTCCACAGAAGAGAATACCGGATCTCAAGGATGGGGGGGGGGGGGGGGGGCCAGATTTTAAAAGAAGAAGAAAAAGAAAAAGCAGAAACGTTTCTTAGTGCAGCTTTTATCTTTGATGCATGGTGTGAAATTATTATTATTATTTATTTATTTTTGCTTTGAAAACAAAGATTGTAAATTGGCATGTTGACTTTATTTTGGATAATGGAGGAAAAAAGTTTGGAACATATCATTGATATCACACCTGCTTTTGAAAAACCTCTTTAACGAGTTTGCCTGAGTGAGTTTGCCAATTTGCAGATCTTGTAAATCAGTCAGTTTTCACAGTTAACATATGCAAAACAATTCAGCACTGCATTCCTGGGGATGGGCAGCACACTGTACAGCACCGTCGCCCGACAGTAAGAAGCTCCCTGGTGATGAACTGGGCTCTCCCTGCGCCTGCGTGGGTTTCCTCTGGGTGATTCTAAACTGGCCATATATGTGGATTTGAGCATATCTGTCTGTGACGGACTGGCAGCCCGTCCAGCATGTGCCACACCTCTCACCCTAAAGTCAGCTGCGATGGACTCCATCTCCCCTGATCCTGAACTGAATAAGCAGTGAAGAAAATGGGTAGTTGGGTGGATATTTCTTGAGACATTAAAGGCACCAAGGGCATCAATAATAAATGTCAAATTAATTTAACACAGCTAGACTTGTCAACAGCCCTTTAGTTTGATGGAAATATTCACTCGTACATGTGAGTACTACACCTAGCCAAGCTGGTGGGGCAGAACCATCTACTGCAGATGATACCTGTGCTGACTTTGGCCCCATCGATACTGCTGGCAAAGAACGGTCTTGGCATTGTTGTTCCTGTCGTTGCCTGTGCCAGCGCAGCAGCAGGTGTCACACCTGGCTGTGGCCTGGCAGTCTATTAGCCCATTGATCACCGGCTGTCCGCATGCGCAGAGAAGAAGAGTCACTCAATTTTCCTTTCACTGGTTCCTGTTGCTGCAAACTGTTCCTCTGTGTTTAGGCAGTCACATAGTTTAACTTGCAGCGAGCAGTTTTTAATCTGGATGTGCACTGAGGAGGGTAATGCTAGCCCCCTTTTTTGATGATGGCTTACACCTCCTTCTCAGGTACCTTTTCCTGGTCTCAAACCAGGGATCTTTTGCACGTTAGACAAATGCTTTAACCACTACACTGTGACTGACAAAGGCTAGCCGGCAGGTGATTATTGAGGCTAGAGGATGGGAGAATGGTCAGCGCGGTAAGTATACTGAGCATGATGGGGGAGCGAATGGCCCTGCCCTGCTGGCAAGTCTGTCTCCTTCTGGAGTTCCTCTGGATGCAGAAATGATGAGGAGTAGGCAGGCAGGTAAGCACTCAGGTGAGAATCTTCTTACTGTTTGGTTAGGTGTGTTAGACAGCCTTCCTTTCAGTCATCATTAAAAACACTGATGTTCCTCCAGTGGTAATGAAGAATCACGGAGAATCTTTAAAAAAAAAAAAAAATCCCTTTCATTCATCACTCGCCTTTTTTCCTGAGTCTAGCACTTGGTGGGAAAAGTGACATCACTTCCCATCCTCACGCCACATTGCCAACGAATACCTGTGTTTCCAGCAGTGGCTGGAAATCGTGTGATAATTCTCCAGTTTCATGCCGTTATAAAAAATGCATCTTTAAAGTCATACATACATGTAAAAGTTACAGCATCCTTGGTGTTTTTCTCCCACCGCAGCCCATACTGTGGCGATGTCAAAATAGACCACACACTTCCTTTTTTTTAAGTGTTGCTCTGCCTCTGCACAGTCTGTGTGGGCTGTGCTGGCTAAAGTCAAAACAAACACTATTGTAGCCATGGCCAGTAGGCAGGAAGAGGCAACAGCATCTGTCGACTAAGGCTGTTATTTGTTTACCTCAACTTCTCTGGTTTTCTTCTCCCCAGGACAGCTCTCCACCTGCTTGGAGGAAGAAATAACACAGAACGGAAAGCCAAAAATGCCAGCTGTGACCCTACAGGGCTGTCAAACGCTCATCCCTTCCCAGTCTCCGTCAGCTGTCCGTTTTGTCCAGATTATCGCGGTTAACAGTCATCTGTGTGCATACCACTCACCTCATCAGCTCCGGGAGGGAATCTGTTGAAAAATAAGGGTAGAGTGAGGCAAACCTGTGAGCTAGCGCAGGGTCTAGGGGAGATCTCGCAGGTTTTCAGTCTGGCTTTTTTTTTTTTTTTCCTCCCTCCAGTTTTCACTAAGCAGCCTGGGCTATTGACTTGGGTATTCATCTGTAATCATTTCTCTTATTTTGCTCAAATTGACTGAAATGAGGCACACACACACACACACACACACACACACACACACACACACACACACACACACACACACACACACACAC
>JAVDPK010001053.1:153288-202306 GCA_034780415.1 Cichlasoma orientale | reverse complement strand
CTATCTATCTATCTATCTATCTATCTATCTATCTATCTATCTATCTATCTATCTATCTATCTATCTATCTATCTTATCTAAGATTTATTAAAATACATGTTCATTTAATAATTTATTTAAAGTATGTTTTAAGAGAGATACATGGGCACATTAATAAATAAACTAGTACCTTAATACAACAATAGAAGGATAAAATAGTTCAGTGTATGGAACAACAACAATGAAGTAAGTTTCAGTACATAATTTAAAATAATTTGGTACATTTAATTCAAATGGATGGTCACATTACATGTTACTCATGATTATTTTACACGATACTGACAATGTACCCCCCCCCTCACCCCGCCACCCCACCCCAGGTGCTGGTAGCTTTAATAAATCAAAAAATATGTTTCTTGCATAAAATCCTTGAAAACCAGCTCTTTAGTGTAACTTCTTGCAGCGGCACACTCATTAGAGACCATGCAGTGCTGTTTCATTAAATGTCTTTTCTTTGGAGAAAACTGCACAAAATTAGATTTTAATAAGAAGCCTCTATTCCCTGGGAAAAAGTTACACTGTTAAGTGGAATTGCATGCTAGTGTCAGTGCAAATTAGCAAAAACACTGGATCTTCCTTACCCAGTAAGCAGTAACATCTCTGTTAGCATGCTAATGGCTGTTTTGCATTTGCTGAGGTATTTCTTTGTGTTGGATATGTACAGCTAAATGAATGTGGAATATGCAGTGTGTCTGCGTAATGGCCAATTACAAGTCCTTTGTAAGTGTAAAAGTACACACAAAGGAATAGCGAAATAGCAACAATAAAGGCCGGCACTGAGGTTTCGTTAATGGCTCTGTAATGTTCCCTCCTCAATTAATTGTTGACAGTGACGTCTGAGCCTTCACGGAGAACAATCGGTGAGGGGACTCTTGGAGCTGAAAGTTGTTGCCGTTGCTAAAATTTGGAGCAATATGAAGTAAAAAGGTAGCTCTAGAAATTGTATATATATTTACAGTTAAACATTATGCAGTTAAACATTTTCATGCTCTTACATCATTTTTTTTAAATGATCGAATTGGATGTTATCACAGGTCATCCCTCTACTCTGCAAACAGTAATTGGTTGGCCACTTTAACCTTTTATTGGGCGCTTTGAAATTCAAAATCTCAACCTCAGAGTGGAGGACATAACAGGACTTAATTACTTTTGTGACATTTTTCAAAATGTTTCATTTTCATGTATAAAATCAAGGTCAGCGGCGTTACCACATTTGGTTCCTTGGCCGTACCAATAACAGTTATTTTTCAACAGGTCAGTCTTCCTTTTATTTATCACAATAGCCCTGCAATTGTCTTACTGTGGGGATTTTATCTGACATTTCTCATAACATTTACTAATTGTCTTGAGGCTTGCGCTTATTGTCCTCTGAGTATTTTACCATTGACGTCTCTTTGAATAATTGGCACCCTTTATTCCTAGTTTTAACCGCGTCTGTTTTATTGTAGCCAGTGAAGAGAAAATACAGATCTATGGTGACAGATGTCGGGAGTGAGAGTGGCTCTCCTTGTACTGCTGAAAGTCAAAGAGGCCTCTCTATGTCTTTTATGAGAGAGCGACTTCAATAAGATTTATTCAAGCTTATTTGGGTCTCTGTTGAAATGCAGCAACACAGCACCATTTGTACTGCCTGTAAGAAATAAGTGCTGCTTTATTGACGCAGGGGGTAGTTCACTTATGACTGACACATTTGGTGTATGTGTGCGCCGTACCTGTATGCATCTCTATCCTGAGTACGCGTGTGCTTGTCTGCCTCGGGTTCTTCATTTCATGAAATGCATAAAATATGAGTAATGCAGACTCAGGAGATAATCTAACAGCATGCGCAAGACCGTGTTTGTGTGCGCGCGCGCGTGTGTAGCACTGGCGTTCGTGTTGTGCTGTCTCGCTGTTGTGCGGAATTGAGCCCATCTCCAGGGTGCAACTCAAATTGATTAAATTTGCCAGGTAAGTTGAGGGGTTGACTTGAGGCTCCAAGCAATTATTTGACTGTGGCTAAAGCTGGTGTAAAGAACAGATTTTCTTGTTCTTTCAGACTGCTGTTCTGTAATAAAGCAAAGTTCTATTGTCAAAAAGGAGCACACAGCTCTGGAGAATACCTCACCTATGTAATCTGATGCTCCCTGTAGCGCACATAATATCCAACTGATATATCTTATCTGATATATCACGCTAGACAAAGAGCTATATGCATTTGTCACTGCCATCTCTAATCATGTTTTATTGCTGAGTGGAGCTGTCTGCGCTCATATCATGCTACAACCAATTTCATAATCAGATATATTTATGTTTATATTTATGAATAAGGTGTCCAGAGATGTAGATTTAAATATATTCTGCATGTCGGAGGCAACCGACATGCAGGAATACTGTGAATGAGGAAACCGTGAATATTAGTGCTGGGCATAGAGATGCAGATATTGCTGTGCTGGGCTATATTGTGCTGTAGGAAGTCTGCACGGCAGGTTGGAGTGACTCACAGCTGCATTACTTCACCACACTGCATCCAGTGAAAGGCCTCTGCCTCTTAAAGGTAGTTTCCTGACATTATTGGCCTTTGCCCCCTTTAAAATGACCCATTTTTCATTTGTGACAGAAATAATTTTTTCCTTTTCGGGTTGTTAGAGCAGCTATGCGGCAGCCCGAGCAGGCGGTTACGAGGAGGTTGCGACACAAAATGAGAGCCGCTGAGTTTAAAGCGGGAAAAAAAAAGCCACATTAGCTTAATCAAATCACAGCGCATGAACTGTAAGAGCAGCAGAAACGCCCGACCCTTTCCACCTCCGTGTTTTATCATACGCAGTCCACTGTTTTTTTCCAAATTCCGATTGTCCGCGTTCCCACTTCTGGAATTATTAAATCTGACTTAGGATGCAGGAGGCAGGCAACTCCCTCCCTCCCTCTCTGTGTGAATCAGCAGGCTGTTACCTGCATTATTCTCAAATGAGGGATCACAAGCGCAGGGCTTTGTACTAGAGAGCTGTCATTTAAAAACTGCCTGATGTCTGATTGTTCGACTTCATCAGACATTTGTATTCTCACGTGGCCATCCATCCGGTGTCTCGTGTCTGTCGTGCATGACACGAGACACTTGGTGTGATAAAGACAGGAAAAAAAATACAACAGGAGAAATATTGAAATTCTAAAGTGCGCTTGCATTGTTAAATAAGTTATGAGCGATATGTCAGAGCTAGCAGGTGGATTGCTGCTGCAGTTTTAAATCTTAGTTTCTTTAGTCTGCATTTTTCAGGCTGTCTTTTTGGGAGGTTATTCTGCACATAAGGTCCTCGTTAGGCAAAGAGTCCTTGCTGTGTATTCGTTACTTTTGGTCATTTGATAAACAAAAAATTATTTTAATTTTGATTAAATTGCAAAAACTTTCAAAACAACTCAACAACAACAAAAAAATCACCGGCCTGGCAATCACCTGTGGAAAGGGAAGGGGAGCCGTTTGTGACTGGACTGGGGGGGACGGCTGAACGATGGTCGCCCCCACCCAGTCTCACACTCATGCTTGTGGACAACCTGCTACTGATTCTGGGTCAGGGTCTTGTGTATAGCAGAGCAGCTAATTGTTATCAAAGTTGGTGTTTCAGTTGCTGCCTATCCATGCGAGTGTGAGCATTATAGGTAGAACGTCATAGAATAAAACGCTGTATATGTGGGTGAATGAGACTTGCAGTTAAAAGTGCTCTGAGTGCTCAAATAGAATAGAAAAGGGCTATATAAGTACCACTCCATTTTAAGCTTTGCACTTTTTTTTTTCTTCTGCCCCTCACTTCTGCACTCCAGCCAACACCTCCTTGATGAGCACATGCCCTATCCTGTGCCTTAGCTCGTGAAACAAACATTCACCAGGAAAAAAGCACTGCTACTGGCAGTCATTCACTGACAACAGCTTATAGCTGGTCTACTTCATTATATACCAAGTATATAAACCTACAGATGCCACTTCAGTAACAATGGCAACACATGTTGCAACACCTTGTATACCCTCTGATTCTATAAACTATAGTATTAAAACACTGGAAGCTTGACAGCTGCTACCAATTAAATTTAGACACATTGGCAAAAATGTCTTGTTTTTTTTGGTGTTTGTTTTAATGATAAAACCTATTAACAATCCATTCAAAACATGCTGACGTTATTTTGCACCGGACAGAAATGCCTCGTGTGATTTTAGCTGCGCTCCGGGATGATCAGCCTCTCTTTCTCAGTCCCCGTGAGTCGCTGTATCAGTCTGCTCGGCTGTTATCTGCAGATGACAGTGGCGTCTCCTTCTATGGAAAATCCACTGCAAGCCCTTTCATCTTACAAGTACTGAACTGCATATTTTTCTTAAATGCAGAAAATCTTCCAATTTGTAGTCACTTTTTTTCTTACCCGGAGACATCTAACAGTCTATTGAACAGAGCTACTGAGCTATGTGCCACACATATGTCCTGTCTTTGGAGCGTTATGATTGCACGGGGTGGCATCTGTGCATGCACTGTGCGGCAGGAACAGCTGGTCAGACCCAGACTAAGGGGTGGCCATTAGCTCTCAGCACACTGACCTCCCAGGAGCACCTGGCAAAGACGGCCAGCAGGCAGAACGGCTAACATTTAATTGCACCGAAAATGGCCGGTAAAGTCTCCCCGATGGGGGGAAGTAGTTGCCCCGGTGAGATGAGAGGAGAGAAAGGGGGTGTGCCGCAGTCTTGACAGGGGAAAAATGAGAGAGGACTGGAAAAAGCACTGATGTAATGACAGGTGTCAGGACAAAAGGCACAGTTAGCAACAGAGGCTGTATTGACTGGCAGACGACACACTAAAGTGATCAGTCATCTGATGGAGTGCCAAAACTCCAAGAATAACACGTTTTCAGTCAGAACAAACCCGACGCAGCCTAAAAACAAGCTGTCTAACCCCTGCAGGTTCTACTGCTTGCAGCGCAGGTCCTCGTGTAACTTATTCAAGACTCTACCAACCTGGCAATATTCATGTTGGCAGATAAGTTAAATAAGTAATGATCTCACTGCTGCTGAGCATATTGACTTTTTTTTTCCTCTAGAAGCTTTTTTTCTGATGCACTCAGGTCGGTTTTTTTCCCTTCCTTTTTGTGATTTTAAGTTATAATTGATGTTTCTCTTATAAATATGTTGCAGTCATTAAATCAATATCAATAACTTAAAGGTTTTCCTTTGATAAACTAAGGTCGGGCATTTCCGTGTAATATTCTCGCTAACATCTCTAAAAGCAGCAGCAGTCCTGTTTTAACAGAAATCATTAGAAAGCAAACAAACAATAAGGGGAAAACATTTTATATGAACTTAACGCTTCTCTCGAGCATGTTAATAATTGCTCGCGTTGTGTTTTATTGCCTCGTATTTCAGCTCTTTTGGTTGAATATTGATAGACTGTGCTGTTGAGTTGACTTTATATAGATGTAAAGTAAGATAAAATGAAACGAAGGTGCAGTAAAAACACAGAAGTAAAACCAAAGCAAGGATAAACCTTCACAAAGGTTTGCTTATGAGTGATGTTACAGAAAGAGGCAAAACAATCGCCTCAACTCTGCTCAGACGTCATTGCCGGTCCACAGGACCCCTGTAAAACCGGTAATTGCTTGCCTCTCCCAACAATATGCTGAAATATTGCTCTTATATTGTGGAAATTCCAGCGAGATGTTTTGGGTCAAAGTGGTTGTAAAATCCTGTGTGGTGAGGTCAGCAAACATTGTTAAGACTCATTTAAACCTTCCTGTCATGACTGAGTCAGTGAAATAAATGGTCAAGCAAAAAAAGAAAGAAGCACATGAAGGCCAATAGCCATCACGCTGTCGCACCTAAACATTGACTATAAAATGTGGAGCTTCCTGGTCAGAAAACATTCTTTCTGATGGAGGTGATTCTGGTTACAAAAGGAAGTCAGATCACTTAGAAGTCTATGAGAAAACAGCCCTGATCTTTTACCTCGGTGAACACGTTCGTCATAGGTTCATAGTGTCGGTTGCTGGAGTCGTGTGAATACTGCATGCGCTTCATTTTGTAAATTATGGTCCCCATAAGAAAAAGCAGATGCTATGCCTTGTGATTGATAAGTTGCTACAAAGTGGCTACAAAGTTGCTATAAAGTAACAGAATGGAGTCGTCTGGTGTTGAGGTGTGTAGTCACCAACGCTCTGCTGACCACAAAATAAACTGCAGAGCTCCAATCCTCCTCTGGCATTAACATCAGCGCAAGAAAAGAGTGCGCTGGGAGCTTCCCAGTATTGGTTTCCATGGCTGAGCAGCTCCTGTAGGTGTCCAGTAGGTGGCCCGGTACCTTTGTCCATACAGTGCATGCACATGCTCCATACTTGTTAAGGATGAACCAGTTATAAAATTCAATTTTATAGCCCATGATGCTAACTCTTTGATTCCTGCTAGGTACCAGTCCTGTTCTCCTAGGTCTACAGTCTATGTTTACCAAATTTCACCACTACGCTGTTGTTTTTTCTGTGGCCTTTTTCACTCCTATACCTTCCTCTACTCTTTTGGTCTGGTTGAAAAGGCCAAAATGTGTAATAGGCCAAAGCTTCCCATCATGGGCTAAGATTTCCAATGCATGACAACAGAGCCCAGATGAGGTGAGGTGGTCTAGAATTACAATTAGCAGAAAGTATAGAATGGATTTCTTGTTTAGAGGCACTAAAAGCATTTTACCTACCCCAGCTTTAATCAAGCCTCTACAATAAGGAGTTGTTAAAAATCAGTCCTGTTGTGAAGTGCAGTGATTGCATCAGTACTGTCTGTATGGTGCAAATCCATTCACTTGGCACACTGAGTACAGCAACGTACTGTTTTTAACATTCTTTACACGCTGTGTTTTTATCAGTGCGCTCTCCTCTTTTGCACTGGTGCAAATGATTGTGTGTGATTCTCAAATTTCCACTTTTGAAAGTTGTTTTTTTTTTTCAGCATTTGCTTTTTCAACAGTTGTGAAAACTATATAAATGTTTAATAAAACTATCATTGAACATGCAATATGAAGTAAAAGCTTTGCTTTAGTAATACAATAAATGGAAAAGTCGAGAAGATTTTCTGAAACCGTCGCTATGTTCATATTTGCTCCAACTATGCTGAGAACAAGTATTGAGAGGTCTGTTTTGGTAGCCACATATGAATTTTAACCTCATGTACAATATTTATCATGTTTGCTTCTTGGGTACTTCAATTTCTATGATTTTTGCACAGATCAAACAACTTGTTTCTCCGCTTCCCTCTAGTCCCATGAAAGCGCGTGCATCCAGTATGCACAGAGGAGTTTGAGATTTAGAGTTGTTTTCGTAGTCTTGCCATGACTTTCCCTGTCTTCTCTCCTCACCTCCTCTCTTCCGTAGATGCTTTTTGTCAGACTCTTGTCGACACCCTGGAGAGCACACCTGGTCTGCGCTACATTTGGAGCACCTTCAAGCCATTATTGCAAGGGAAAGTCCTCTACGCACCTGATACACCTGCTGCTCGTCTCCTGGTGAAAGAAGTAGGTCTAGAGGGGAAATGAAAGGTTTCTATATGTATACTGACTTTTTGCGAACTTGAAAAAAGGATGTTGCTCTGGCCAGTGTTAAGTTACATTTGCAATTAAAACTTCAAGCCACTATATATATATATATATTTATATACATATATTTACTTCCAAATAGGATCAGGCTAATTGCAGGTAGAAGACGCCCGCCTTCAATATGCCTGTGGAAAAAACAGGATGTCACACTTTAGTGCAAAAAAGGAAAAATAAAGCATCTAATCAGAAGGCTTGTTCGTGCAACGCAATAAATATATATTGTTTTCCATGACATGACATTTGTGCCAAAGATTTGCATCATTTTGATAGCTGCATCCAAAACAAACAGCAGACATGCTGTGCGAATTTTGCATTGAAAGTACATAATGAGCGTGAGCAAAACCTGCCGGCTTCACAGCGAGCGGCCCGGTGTTGGCGCAGGAGGCCCTCTTCACTCCCGACACAGTCGGGCTGTTTACAAGTCAATGTTCAGGGGTAAATAACCCCATTTACATTCAACACAATGGGGGGTGGCAGTGTTACAGTGTGATGAGTTCCTACGGAGATTAAGTGAAAGTGCAGTTGTGGACTACTTTTGTGTCTGTATTGGCTCGGCATGAAAAGAAGGCTCAGTGAGACTTTCAGCGAGGAGAAGGTGAGATAAACGTGTAAAATGATATGTTATTGTTTTTGTGTTTCAGGCCAATAGCACCTTCAACACCTTGGCCATATTAAGAGAACTCGCTGACTCTTGGGATGAACTTGGGCCCCGTGTTTGGGATTTCCTACAAAATAGCTCTCAAGTCAATGCAATACGGGTGAGACTCTTATTTTCATATAATACTGTACACATTACAATGGTTGATTTGTAGAGTATGTTAAACATGGCCAAAGGTTGATACAGTATATGCACAAGGAATCCCGATAAGCCCAAAGTTCAGGCTTCAGTTTGCCCTAAACTCTCCATTCCTGGGAGTTTTTTCAACTCTTGGATATGTGATGTCATAGAGAAAGGATATCCCTGATCTGGGTTTGAGCAGGGAAGCGCCACTTTACCTGCTGTTCAGTAGCCAATTAGAAGTAAGCTGCCTTAAAGGAATAGGTGCTAAAACAGAACTGAAGAACTACACAAAGACCCAGTAAAAGCAAACTAATAATGATACTGAACTACGAATCACGCAAAGCTGCTCCAGGAGTGCACTCCAATATAAAAAAATGTGGAGGTGGAACTGAGCAGGATTTACTTTAGTATCTAGTTTCTAAGTAAAAAGTTCCAGACAAATATATATTATTTAAAAAACCACATTTTAAAAACGTGCACTCAAATCGCAAACGTTTAATATACAATCTGTAATTTAAGCCTGTGCATTTACGTGCACTTAGGTTTCGCAGCAGAGCTACGTAAAGCACAAAACATACAATAGCTTCCTTTACAATTACTGCAGTATTTTCTCTTAAATATTAAATAATGAGACTTAAATCTATTGCATGTGAGAACATAGATGCTGTGTACATCATTTAGTCACACCTTCTGCTAGATATGAAGACTGAGAGAGGAAAGTAATTATGGATAAGTGCCGGATAATTTTCCATCCTAGCAGAAAGGATTATCTATAGAAGTAAAGGACACGCACTCTTTGCCACCACTTCTATCTCTTCCTTCCTTTCCTCTTCTCCCTCTCTTTGCCTCTCGCCGTATTTCCTTGACACTGACATTACTCCAGTGTCACTCCAAATGAGCTTATAGGCAGCTGGAGGGAAGCAGACATTGGGAGCTCCATATAGCTAGGGTATTCATTACCCTAGCCCTAACCTTTACACAAATGGACCAGCAATCCTCCTTTGTCTTCATTTTCTCCCCACCCAGCTCCCTCTCTCTCCCTCCCTCTGTCCACCTCTTGTTCCAAAGCTGGTGGCTTCAGAGGTTTGTCATCTTCAGAGGTCATTCAAGGTCACAGACACGTTTCACTTTGATGGACCAATTACCACCGCCACCACAGCTACATCTGAGTTGGATGATTTAGGGTGTAAAGGAATAAAAGGACACACTGTGCATATGCTCGAAGATGGCTTAAAAATAAAGAGCGTTTGGGAATGCTTTTTGCCTTTACATCGTTATATTCTGCGGGATTACGGTCCTGGTTGGTTCAGTGACACCTGTAGTTGCTGCTGGAACAAGTGCTGTTTGATGGTGCATGTATACACAGCAGCTCCTGCATCAGTAGCAGAGCAGAGAATCTCGAAGACTGTACCTCTGATGAAACCATGTAAACTGCAGGTGTGCGACTTGCTGTCACATCCTGGACATTGCACTTCCCACACTCCACTATCTTAACTACACCATGTAACCTGCCATCTATTTACAAATATATGGATTAGCTTCTCACCGGGGACCCAGTGTTTTAAAGGTAAACACAGTTCAATTCTTCACTTTACCACATGACCAACAAGGTTAAACGGCATATCTATGCGGCTTAAATGCCACTGAACATTAAGCATTGGGCTGCACATTTAACCGCGTGCGGAAGTAGCCGGATGAAGAGGTGAACTACCGAAGCGCTTGAAAAGTTACGGTCAATTTGCCAGCGTAGCTCTCTTATTGCTCTTTCAGAATGGCTCAGATTTTTTTTTTTCATAAGACGATTTTGATGGATCGTGTCCTTAATGCGGCACCCTCAATGATAGATGCGCTGATTTTTTTTTAAAAGGTCACATGCAGCGTAGAGATTACTTAATTTGACACTTTGTCCTTAGGTTAAGCAGAATATCATCAAAACTGTTGACACTGAAATGCCACTGAGCACAGTGGGCAGAATATATCTGAATCTTTAACTCAGAATTTCACACTGCGGAGGCCACAGCGCTCCATTGACATGCAGCGCCCTTTGCTGACCAAAAGTCAGGAGTCCGCTTTAAAATGTTAGCCACATTTAGCTGCATTACATGGGCTGCACTTACAAATGAAGGACAGTGTCAGATTATTACTCGGTTGTTAATTTATAGCAACTGGAAAGTGTAGGAATACTGTGTGAGAGGGTGGGGAATGGTTGTGATAACTTGAGAGCAACACATGTAAATCGATAGATGGGAGTGAAATAGCCTCATCCTCAAAGGATTTTTGTTTAAGAAGCTCAGAAATGGTTATTTCTCTAAACAAAACCGCATACATATTCATATATGCGCTGTATGCAAGTGGGCCACTGCAGCAAAGTTAAATTTGTCCCCCTTCTCAACGTATTACCGTTATTAATTTGTTGTATGATTATGGAAACTGCAGCTTGATCTGTGACCTGAGCTGAATGTGAGTCACATACATGTTCCTTGTCATGTTAGCAGAGGAGGAGGACCTGCGCCTTTCTCTCTTTTAATGTGCGTATGCGGCCTTGTTTGTGTGTTTACAGGGAGGAGATTTGATTTGCATTTATTCTCTCTGTGGGTCCTAATGTATCTGTACCATGCAAATGTGCATATGCTGGCGTATTTGTGCACATCCACACTCTGTGCTGTAAATGAGCACTTCTTGGCCATAGAGGAGAATTGTTGATGTGCATCCTGGAGCTGCAAGTACAACACTGCCATCTATCTTAATGTGGTTAATTAATTCTGCAGAAAAATGAATGTCAGCTACAGCGAATAGCAAATCCGACCCCCCCCCCCTCCCCCATGCTTTTTCATCCTTCCTTTTTTAAAGCCTTTTGGTCCTCATAAATATTTATTTGCATTCATACCACATTAATTTAAAGCCTCTAACAGGTGGCCATTGTAACTATAAATGAACCCATCTTCTTGCTTTCAAAATCAGGCTCTGCTGGCGAATCCCGTGTTCGCTGCTGCCCTCAATGAGCGTCTCAATGGCGGAAGGTGGACAGAGCTGCTGGCCAACTTCCTGTACAACGGGCCTCTGGAAAATCGTCCACCCGGAATGTCACAGTACAACTGGCGGAACGTCTACAACTCCACCACTGAAATGCTGAAGCTTCTCTCCTCTTTCCTGGGCGTATGTACTGTAATGTATTTGCTAGTGCTTTTTTGTAAATGTGAAACACCTCATGAACCTGGCTTCCACAGAGTTTCGCGACCTCTTCAGTAAAGGGAAAGCTGTTCTAAGAGTAGGCTGTTCTTTGACATTTAAGTTTTTGTAAACATGATTTTTACCACCTATTTTTTCACCCTTCCACCTCTGTTCTTTCTTCGCCTTTCTTTGTTTACCTATTACCCATGTGCTTTCTTTGGCTGAAAACAAGTGCCGCATGACCTTTGAAATACCCATCAAAATAGTCTTTTGTTAAAATAAGGATGGGCTTTCTTTTTTTTGGGTTTTGCTATAAGTACGATCCAAATGAGCTAACTTTACCCACCCTAACCCTTGTCAACAACATCTTGTCTATCAGATGGTTTATTTTATTGCATTAGTGGTAATTTTACTGTCATAAACTATAAACAATTCCCTCTCTATTTACAGTCTTCAGACAGAGATTTAGCGACTCTTGTATCGCTCACATCATTTCTGTTTCGCTTTAACTTGCTCTTGTATCTTTCTGCTCACAACTTTCACACAACTCTGGCAGGCTCACAGGAGTGCTGCAGCGTGTGAGCCGGGTGCTTTGCATCTACGGCGTAATGTGCTCATCTATAACACAGTGTCTTTTCTTGTTCCATGCTCTGCTATTGTTCAAGCCAAAATCCAGATAGCAGTCCTGTTTTTCCCTTTTTTAAAAGTCTTACTCTCACACTCAAGTTTAGAGTCTTTAGAGAGCAGGCCCCTTTTTGTTCATTAAACTTGAAGAGCCTTGACATCCTTGACTTAAGGAATTGTCAAATGCGCACCAAGATCTACCGCAGCATCTTTCCCTGATAGTCATAAAAAACTATTGCTATGGGCTAGTGAATCTGAAGTGGCATCATCCAGCTGGAACACACGCAGAGTTAACAGTCATACTGTATATTGATTGTGCCACGGTTCAAAAACTACATGATCAAATATATGCACAAAGCCCACCCTCACCCACTGCTGCCCTCCCATATACACACACAATATCAATCCAACTGCAGGTAAAATGACAGCTCGGGCCCTCAGGATTAGCCATACACGGACAATAAAATTCCATTGTAATGCAATCTATTCTCTGCCCTAATGGGAATTGCATTGCTCAGAATGGATAAGGAGCCCTTATCACTGCAGTGATCTCTTGTCTGGATGCATGCATGTTTAGGGAAATGATTTTCAGTACTGGCATTGCAAACATGTGGCATACAGTAGCTATAAGGTTAGTAAGACAATGTAGTCACACATTTAGCACCACAGTGATGCTCTATGTATAACAAGTTGTTCATTTAACCTGATTTATGTACTTTTTGGTCACTGGTCAAAAGCCGACTACAATCTCTTATTAGCGCAAACTGGTTGCTTTAGCATACAGGCTAACAAGTTTCAAAATGTGAGTTAGACACCTTGAAAATGTGCGCTCGCAAATGAGTCATTTGTATCCTTGAAATGATTCTTGGTGTGAGCCAATTACTTTCCAAAGATTAAAGCCCAACAATTTGTGCTCATTTTCTAATTGGCATGGCTCTCCGTGTTGCCACCACCGGCATTAACGCTGAAGAGTCAGGCTGCATTTTTTTTTTTTTTTTTTTTTTAATAGCGCAGAGGCAAATTAGAGCCTCAGACTGTGTGTCATCTCTTTCATAAACCTGTTTAATTCAACAATGGTGGGATTTATAAAACGTGAAAACAATAGAAATGGGCCTATAAATAGCATAGAAGGTCATTATGAAATTTTTCATGGCGACAGCAGTGAACATTGTCATTGCAACATTTTCATAACTCTGGGGAAAGAACTTAATCACGAGCTTCAGATGAAATTGCTCTGGTGCTTACCGAGAATGTTGTGCTGCACTAATCTTATTTAAACATTAAGGGCACTTGAGGATGACGCGACTATATGAGCTGTTATAACTTGTGAAGTCTCATTAACATGAGCAGATAAAGTTGATTTGTAACGGCGCAAATAGCTGATTAAACATAGATTGGAAAGGCTCCAAAGGACATATGTAAATGCAGAAAAATCAGGTTCACTAAATATATCTGTAAGAAAAACATAGTTCCTACAAATAGATTTAAATAAAGATGCTTTTTTTACCATCTATATTTGCTCAAATGATGTGGTGGCTCGCTTGAGGCCTCTGTTAACCAGGATTAGCTACAGCTTGCACAGCTTGTCCCTATATTTCATTTAGCACTTGTCCAAACTTTGGGCTCATGTAGCTCTTCTCTGCTCTAATATCCTCCAGTATGTGCCGAACAAATGGTGTTGTTTGTGATGTTTGTTTCCTACCATAGCTGGATATACTATACAGGATTCCTGAGGGGAGAAATGATAAAACTATTGCAGCACTGAGATGTGTGGACAGCTGTCAGGTGTGACTGCCTCCCAGGATGGCTAGCTCATTATCGTCTCGTGAAACAGGGGGACAAGGCTACAGAGCAGGGGAATGCTAGCAAGGGTGTATCTCATTTGCTTGTCTCTACTGAAGCCCAAAACATTTCCCACCCCCTGGCATCTCCAGATAATTTGGAACTACACTCTGTGTTGTTTAGTCAATAGCTGAATGATACTTTCTCTGCTAAATATCCATCTGCCTTTCTCCCAGTGAGATCCCGCCTGTCTTTTGCGGACGCTGAAAGAATACAAAACCAGAACGGTTTGCTGTAAATACAATGGGATTATAGAAAAGTATGACATTGTGTGTATGTGTGATGGCTCTTCGTTTGCTCACAGTGTTTAGATCTGAATAAGTTTGAGGCAGCCTCCACTGAAGGCCACCTGGTGAACAGAGCGCAGGAGCTTCTAAAAAATGGCACTTTCTGGGCCGGCATAGTCTTTGAAGACCTCCAGCTGAACTCCAGCCTCCTGCCTCCTTATGTCAAGTACAAGATCCGCATGGACATTGATGAAGTCGAGCCTACCAGGAAAGTAAAGGCAAGGTATGTAACCCATTCTCTCTGCTGAATACACATAACTCTAACCTTCTCTTATTTTTCCTTTGTGCCATTTCTTATGATGCACACATTTGATTGATATGGTGGATATATGTTTGTTTCCTTGCCAATAGCTAGATTAAATAACTTGATGATATACATGGTAAACATGAGGCCAGGAGACAGTTACCCAGCAAACATGGCTGAAACAGCAGCATTATCTGTCGGGTCAAATAAAGGAGACTTGGAAATTGCTTTAGTTTGTCGGCAGATCAGAATGAAATAAATTTTATTGATTGAACAGGTATTCTTAGTGTGCGTCCTGTGTCCTAGTAGCTGCAAGATTTAGCGGCTCGAATCTATACTTGAA
This sequence comes from Cichlasoma orientale, assembly GCA_034780415.1. Classification (NCBI taxonomy): domain Eukaryota; kingdom Metazoa; phylum Chordata; class Actinopteri; order Cichliformes; family Cichlidae; genus Cichlasoma; species Cichlasoma orientale. The sequence goes on along the minus strand of JAVDPK010001053.1, from coordinate 187,392 downwards.
ATGAAGTATAAAAACATATGTTTTTTCCATCACACCAGACCGAATACATGCAAATTCCAGTGACAATGAAATGCGCAGTTTGCACTGCTGTAACTTTGCAGCAGAGTTTCAATCCTGATGCTGGTAAGCCGCAGCTTAAGAACTTGCACATATAAAACGTATTCCCCCAGCAGAAAATCTATAGCTCACTGAAAACAAGCTGTAAATAAAAGACTGAGTTAAAACACATCACTTCCAACCGATCTAGCATCATAGCTACACCTCCCAGTTCTAGTTAGACCATCTCTTCCAAACCAAGAAGTATTGATAATGTACTTTCTAGCCATTTACATTTATCTGGAAGTAAATGTCCCAACTATAACCCCTCTGCCCCCAAAGTTATTATTATAAACCTGTGAGACCTCTGCAAAGACCTCGGAATAATTAGTTAATTTTTTTTCTAATTGATAAAATGATAATATATGCTATTCTTGCATACAAACTTCTTTTTGCTAAAAAGTCTATCAAAGATGTCTTAGCGGCATTAAAGAATTCTTCCACCTGTGAACTTGCATCTCTAATATTGGCACAGCTTTCAGTTTGGAACTATTTTTCAAATGTTAGAATGTTTGCTGATTAGCTTAGCAACAGGGAACAGACAGGAATTAGACCAGTGCTGTCCAAATGTCTCAGAGCCTTTTTTTTTCTTTACCTCTGGACAGAAATAAAGACACCTGGTTTCTTCTGCGTTCATCTTTAAGCTAAGTGTTAGACTGTCATCATTAATAACTCGTTTTAAAGAGCCCGTCTTTATTTTTATAGCTGCTTTTCCCCCATTTCAAATCTGTATGCTAACCTAGCTCTCATTTGAAGCTATAAAGATGTGATAGGCGGTCTTCAGCAGACATTATGACCCATCATAGCAGGGTAAGCACAGGTGTAACTGAGCAAATTAATTATGTTCCAGTTCTATTTAGTGTTTCACTACATTTGCAGTGAGCCAGCATACACCATGCCGGAGCCCCGACCATCTAAACAGAGCAGAGCCATAATTAGCGTTATTAATTATACCTTGTTTTTCTTGAAATGATGCGTTAGAAAGCTTATGTAAGAAGGGCCTGTATATCTCCTCCTTAGACTCATTGGCAGAAAGCCGAGAATGTTTTCCAAATTGATGAGTCTAGATATTAAAAAAAAAATGTGCGTGCTCATCCTGTCTAAGAATCAGGCCTTCTTTTTTTCTGGTCTTATAAAGTTTACTGCTGCTGTATATAACCTCTAAAATAACTTATTATACTCCGGTAGTATTTCTGACCATTTTGGTTGTAGTTTACTTGCCCTTTGCTAAGACACATCATGGTCTGTCTTCTTTTAATAAGGTCATGGTCTCCCGGAGCCAGAGACAACTCCTTTAACGACCTGCGCTATATATGGGGAGGCTTCGCCTACCTGCAGGATATGATGGACCATGGCATTATACAGATGCAGACATCAAAAACCCAACCGCTGGGTGTTTTTGCCCAGCAAATGCCATATCCTTGCTTTGTGGATGACGGGTGAGTACAAAAGCTTCTTTTTTTTACTGTCAGTTTTGTGGATAGAAGAAGAGGAAGGAAAATACAGCAATAAACTTGTGCACACTCCGGGGAGTTGCCACTCGCTGCCACCACACAATTTAGTTCTGGTCTCCTCAGTCTCTAAGCCCCTTTCAGATTCCCCCTTGGAAAGCTGTTTACTCTTATTTGTGTAACTTGCTATTTATTTTACGCGCTTTCCTTCCTTCCTTAGTGTCCCGCGCTCTCACCGTTCACAGACATAGGAACTAAGACTGGGAGCACCCTGTCATTGTTCAAAGTAAATAATGAAAATCTAAAATCTAAGAGTGAATTTAGTGATGAAATGATTCTCTGCAAGAGGGAGGAAACACATGAAGCTAGTGAGAGGAAAAGAGAGAGCCCAAACTATTGATTTTAGTCAAACCACAGGAAATTCCTGAATTATTGAAGCAACCACTTTGAATCCCTTCCTTTTCTTGTACTTCCTTTTCAGCAAAGTGAGCATAGAGTACCACACGTCCAACATAGTTCCAGCGCACGCAACGATTGATAGCAGCCTTCCCTCTGCGTTCTTGATGTATTTATTGATAGCACTGGCTTCCCATCTTGTTTGATCATCCACCTGGGGGACACAAATGATGTGGTATCACACTAAATCTTCTACAGGCATGATTTCCTCCGAGTCCGGGAAAAATCTCCTATTCACAAAACATTATGATCCCCATTAATAAAGGAAAAACCCAGTGATGCCATCAAGAGAAAAGATAATTACCAGTGAGATTTAAGTCCAACAACACAATACCCCCACTTTCAACAGGCGCAAAATATTCTCAGCCCACGGGAAAACGCATTTGCAGAAATTAGGGCTCTAATTTTAAAACATTATGTGGTGTGGATAGCGCAACGTTTTCAGCGAATCAACCTTCTGGGGGTAACGGGGGGAACACGTTACCCCCCGTATGTGAGCTGCAAATATCTACAAGTGTGCTTTTGTTGAAATGCAAGCGTTGAATAATATTGTCCTAAATGATGTGTTTGTCTCGGAGGAATGAGAAAGAAAACAAAATGCGTTAGGGGACATAGGCCTAACGCCCCCTAATTTAAGGTAAACTACTAACTCCAGTGGAAATGTTTATCTAAAAGGTGTATTGTCATTTTTAAATTATCCATACTAATGCATCACCTCTATAGAGAGCTGCATGAGTCCTAAAAGCCAGACTGAGTTAGCATTTTTTGCACTCACAGTTCCCTCGTCTCAAAGGCAGTGCCATTTTTTTGAAGCCTGGTAGCTCTTTAAGTGAAACCCACACTGAGAACCACTGCTTATAGAATACAAAACCTGCAGATGGAAGATGACTGAGATTTTCCCACTGTACTTCTTTTTAGCAGTACTGCAAAAACCAAAAGCCAACAGCAGTTTTTTTTTTTTTTTAAATTTGCTATTCATGCACAGATTGAGAGCCACAATTTCTTTTTGGTCATCTTTTTGTTGCGATAGGGATCTTAAATTAGACGGTCACGGTGCAGCTTATTCGTACACACTGGCCTCTGTGCTTCAGTGCCCATCTTCCTGAAACAAAGGATTAATAATTACAGACGATAAAAAGGAGCCATAAACCACTGCAGTACCACTCAGTCACTCCACCAGTTACTCTTTCCTCTGCAGAGACATTTGGGCATTTCTATGAATTATTAACACTCGAAAACTGCTTTTCCTTTTATAAATAATAGAGAGTGAAATCACACAAAGGCAGATGCGCTCAGACGTGGAGAGGCATGATGGGGAGGAACTTTGCTGGTAATTGTTTTCATCTTGAACTGTGTGTTACCAGGCAGGAAGAGGGAAAGGACACGGTGCATTTAGATGCTTGTGGTCCAGGGTGGTCTTTTCGCACATCTGGAAAGAAGTGTCTGATTTTAAAGTGTCATTTAAAAAACATGAGTCTTTGGATGCAGTGTGTCCCATTCAGAACGTCATATTCTCCACCTGGAAGGTATAAGATGCAGTGTATGAGTGGATACAATTTAACAATGGGAAAAGCAAAGACATATGTATGTTATACTTTAAAGTATAACATGTTTTAGTATTTAGTTTAGTATTTCTTTTGTTTTATTTTTTATTCTTGACATTGGAGTTATTTTTCTCTATTATTTCAGTCACATTTAAATTTGAGTATGTGTTATGATATTAACACAACAGGAAATATTTTGACACCAGCCCAGGAAGCTGTTGCCAATGACCTGTGAGACCTTATCGTCACTTTCTTCTTATCTTTGTAGGTCTGCTTTTAATCTCACATAAACAATTTTTCTTTCTCCACTGATAAACTTCAGCTAAAAAGCCAGTATTATCTGCACTGACCCCTCATCATCAAACCTGCCTTGGAAATAATTTCCTTTTTGTGTTCCTCATTTCCTCCTCGTACCTTTTGGCAGCAGCACGCACAATGAACTACGAGCAATCTGGACTCCTTCAACCACAGCTGACCCTGTTGGCATTTTGAAATTGAGATAACTAAACTGTATTAGCTCCCGCTGTCTTCATATTCACACTGTGTACAGGGCTGTAGTGACAGTGTGGAATAAAGCCTGACCCCTGCGGGCTCTGATAGCACATAAACAGGCCCTTTATCAGTGGCCTCTAAGCCATTGCACGCTCCTGAATCAGAGGCATGCCTTGTTTGGATCCTGAGGCTGTGCTCCCCATCAATAGGTCTTTCACATTCACATGGTTTTGATGTTAGATACTAGTGGCCGGCAGTGAACGTGCCAAATGTTCAGCTCAAGGATGTGCTGGGGAATATGCTTTTGTCCATCTTCAGTAGCTAATTAACCCAATGTGTGTACCGTTACTACTGAGAGTGCCTGAAAAAGCGGAGCATAATTAGAACATCTGAAGCATATAACAAGCAAAAATCTGCAATTGATGTTTTGTTTCATGTTCATAGTGTTTCTGTGCTGCGCAGCGACAAGCTGTATTAATGACATCAGAAAATATTCCCAGCATGACTCCCTGTACACTGAAAAAGCCTTTTGTCACCACGGCTGAACAAAAATGGCTTTTAATACTGGATAGTGTAATTTCAGCTTTCCAAAAAAAAAAAAAATGTTTCTCCCTGTTTGGAGGGGATGGGGAACAGAAGGCATGTATATTGATTTGGTCTCGGGTAAAAAAATAAAACAATAAATCTGACAGCAGGATACTGAGGAATTTCAATATTTGCAAATACTCCATACAGTGTGTAGGGCTTGACACTGATTAATACTGTACCCAAGTTCACTATAAAAGATTTGCTTAATGAGTTTGTTTGTACATGTAAATTTAGCCCTGGATGACTAATATCAGATCGAGGCCCAGAGAGAGACGCTGTGCACTGCCCGAGCAGGTCAAGTGTTTTCATTTTGTAATGCAAATGAAAAATCACTTTTGACAGTTGTTTTGTTTTTCTTCTGCAAGCAGCATGCTACGTGTGAATGATTGTGTGTATGTAGCTACTGCTACAATGCTGAGCAAAAGTTTTGCTTCCAAGGAGCCAGAAGTTCTTGTTATTTTTTTTTTTAAAGTGGTCTTGAGCAACAGTTCTCCAGGCTTTCTGAGAACTTTGAAAGTTTCTCTTTGGACATTGGCTGCTTTTCCCACTCATTTTCAATCCAGTCCTTATACTGACAATTTTCAGTAGAATGTTAAAATACTATTTTTGTGCCAAAAAGTTGATTGCCAAAGGCCCATTAGCTGAAAACTTGGCATATTTCAGCATGGTGTGCAGTGCGTCCTTTAAAATTTTGAAGAAACTGGACAAGTCAAGGACAAAAGAAGAAGTATCAGGCCTAAAATAAAAAACTACAGCAGATGACCAGTATTTGAATGTCATGTCCTTAATAAACATCCAGCAAAGACCTGACACAGGACCTGAAAGATGCAGCTGGTCCTTCAGTTGGCCTATTTACTGTTCACTGAAGCTTCATTAGAAATGCTGTCAGTGGAAGGGTGGCTGTCAAGAAGCCTTTTTAAGAAAGTGAAACAGGGAGAAAAGGCTGAGGTATGCCAAACTACACAAGTACTGGACTGAAAATCAGTGGCAACAGGTCTGATGGAGTGATCAATCCAAATTTGAGCCAGTGGTGTTGGGGATCTTGTCAAAATTGATGGGATTATGAATGCAGAAAATTTCCATCTGATTTTGGTCCACGATGCAAATGCATCTGAATCGCAGCGGCTTCCTTTGTAAGCATGAAAATGATCCCAAACACACTGCCAGTGCAGTAAAAACATACCCGGATAGAAAAACACACAGTGGATTGGCCTCCCCGGAGCCTGGACCTCGACATTATTGAAGCAGTGTGGGATCATGTTGACAGGGCACATAAACATCGGCAGCCAACATCCAAAGAAGAGCTTTGAATGTCCTTTAAGAAGCCTGGAGAACTATTCCTGAAGACTGCTTAAAGAAATTACAGAAAGCTGCCTCAGAGAGTTCAGGCTGTGCTGAAGAATAAAGGTGGTCACAACAAACATTGACTTTCAAGCTTGTTAGAATTGTACAAACTGGTTTTTCCTGTATCTCCATATATGTTTGGACATGTTTCAATAAATCCATGCCCCTATTTTCCTAGAAAAATATAAAGAAATGAGGGGCGGCTCAAGACTTTTGCACTGTAATTCTAAAAAAAAATCCCCCCAAATTAATAAAAATATTTTGACCCTATGAACGATGTAAAAAACCACTCCATGCCGTTCTTTATTTTCTTATATTAAAAGCATCCATCCAAACAAATCAGCACTCAAGGCAATCAAATTGTAGCTTTCAAACATGTTTGTTGACAGTCTTTTAGAAAAATCATCGTGAATAGAAGAAACAATTAGTTTGAACCACCCCCAAAAGATTACATTTTATTTCATTCCTAAGTGGGAATGCATGCTACAAATCATGCATTCTCACAAACATAAGAGGCTTTTGAAACTGTGCAAACCCCCTCCAATCACGAGAAACTATGTTTAGAAAATGTGCAGAATTATTAAAATCAGAAGCTACATTTAAAGTTTTCTGATACTTCGCTGTGACTCCACACCTGTTGTTGACTGAACAGATTTTAAAAAGGCACAGACCTTTGGATATGTCATCCTGTGATTCACACTCAATCATCCCGCTGCCGTGAACTTCAAGGAACTCTCTGTAGAACGGTGTGATGAAACTGTTGCAAGGGATAGGTCAGGGAAAGAATATGAAACCATATTTCTAACTCTTGTAGTGTTGCCAGGAGGACAGTGGGTTCGGTAATTGTGAACTGAAAGAAGTTTGGCCAAATGGCTAACTCTAGGTGGAGTCTGGATGGTTTCAAAGTGAGTAAGCAAGCAAGAAGGGCCTCGGTCAAGAAGCCCGTGCTCCCTCTAATAGTGCTTCAGAAGTCCTCTGCAGAGATGGCGGACCTGCCCTCCATGGCAGAGTGGCTAGTTGGAAAGCACTCTTGAGGCAAGGACATATGACGACCCGCTTCGAGTGTGCCAACAATGAAAGGTCTCTGAGAACATGAGCAAAAAAGATTCTTTGGTGAGATTAGATGAGCATTGGCCTCTTGGTTCTATCGGGAAAACTCGTCGCCCGGCTGCTACCGTCCCTACATTGAAACATCATGGTGGCGGCGCTATCTTTCGTGGGCGGCTCTGAGAGAAAAGTGATTACAGCTAAACACAGAATGGCAAATAAAGAACATCTGCTCCAGCATTCAGGCTGAGTCCGGGGCAGCGGTTCAGCTTTGAGCACAACAGTGTTACCGGCCAAATGTCCATACTTCGTCTGGACTCTGTGAGCATGCTGTATGTTACACAGCAGCCATAATACATTAATGTTACCTGTAGAACAGCAGGTAATTGGATGCCTGATTTATTATTTTGATTTGAGAGCAGACCAGGATTTGTCACAAGTCTTCATTTCTTCCTTTCTTTTTTTTTTTTAAATAAATATTTATTAGCAAGAAATTATAAAATCAGTACATCACCATCAGTTGCTCTTGTCTTTTTTTTTTTTTTACTTTAGTTTTTCTCTGAAAGAAGCAGATTTTTTAAAAATTGTATGTTTTGTGAGTGTAATGCATAAATTAGTAATGCAGTTCTGCTTTTTTGGATGTGATCTTGTTAAAAATGAAAAGAAGCATGAATTTACATTCTCTTTGTGACAGAACTAGATAGGTATTTTTTTTTATTTTTATAAAATAACAAAAAAGTAATCCATATTTAGAAGTGTAAGCCTGTTTTCTTCAATGAATTGCTCAGATGTTGCCAGCCAATGAATAGAGCAGTATATCTTAGCTGAAATTGAGACAGGAACCTATTTTTATTTTATTTTTTTTACCATAGTTCGCTAACCTCTGGGGAAGCTGTGCTCCACTATCTCTCGATTTACTGAGAAATCAGTCTTGTAGCTTTCCTAAATTTAGGTCAGCCTGCCAATGTAATGGGAGCCCCGTAACACAGACCTGCCTGGAGTTCTATTACTTAAGCAAGTTTGATCGATCAGCCAATGTATAATTCAAAAGCATCTGGTGGCAAGGTTGTCAGTGTCAGACACGGTGTGCATGTCTGATTGTCTTTCCCTCCAGTGTGAGAAGTCACAGAAGGAGTTAACTCGCACCGACTGTCAGCTGTTACAGAGATGTTAGGGTAGAAACAGGAGCAGATAATACCTGAATTAGTATTCAGCTTGATGCACTCGCTACTCGAGGCTGCTTACCTCCCTAGAAAAGGTGCTAATGTATCAATTTGCTCAGCGTATTGATTCTGTGATCTCTTCAAGTGGAATTTTTGGGTTCAAAGAAGAGATTTTATTTATGTAATCTTATATGGGATTTCGGATTTAGTTGCTCTGGTGTCTGAGCCTCTCGAAACTCAGTGTCAACCAATCCTTTCCTGCAGCGTTCAAGCCCTCGTTTGAAAAGCGATCCGTCCCACGAGGGCACGCGAGTGTCCTCAGAAACAAGCGCGTCTCTCTCCTGTTTAAGTCCTCGTGCTTCCTTCGAGGTTTGACTGCTTATTTTTCTTTATTAAGTATCCACATTCATGCAACTTTGTCAAATATTATATATTAAAAGGGAACGGGCTAGATTTCTTTTTTAAAAAAAGAACAAGTATAATAAATAGAATGTCAACATAATAATTAGCAGCTGTTTGACAATTGAAAATAAGACAAAAATAACATGCAAAATTACCTCTTGAACAAAGTGCTTAGGCAGAGCTAACCAGCAATTAAGTGAAGTACTTGTTTGAGGGAACTGTTCAAACTTGGCAGGGATTCAATACCTTAAAAATAACTTGTCAGTACTTACAGGAGATATTTATTCTAATGTAAATACTGGAAGCAGCTCTGTTCCACCAAATGCAGCACATTCACTTTGTGCTTCATCTATTTATCCGCGCTCAGCAGTGCTTTGCTTGCATTATATCCCCAATATTTATGGAACGCAAACATAAGTGGTATGTAGAGTTTATACTTTGTCAGACTGCATTTGATATCTCTCCTTCACTGTCTAATAAAGCAAAGGAAGCACTTTATTATATTGGCAGCGGGGAGGATATTGACATGGCATTTTGGTGGCATTATAGAGCCAGTTTAATATCCCCTTATTGTGTTGTAACAGCATCAAATCATACATCATCTCTGGCACGAGGTGAAGCACTAAATGCCCAACTGAGCTGATGCACAGAGTTTACAAAAGGTTAGCTCAGCGTTAAAATGATAACACCTCAGGGGTATTGAGTCAGGGTGCAACAGAAGTAAAAAGAAAAAAACAAGTGAACGTGTATATCATGTAAAAAGCATTTGGGCATCATTTGGTATACGGGATGTCAGAAAAGTCTGAAGAATGTCCATTGCTCTATTTTTATTAAGTACATTTACTATTGCAGTTTGGACCCCATGTGCGCATGAAGTTCTGATGTTTTTTTTTTGACTGTTCTCCCCCATAACCAGCTTCATTCAGAGTATAGGAACCATTCTCCCCATGTTCCTGATACTCGCCTTCATGTACAGTGTGTGCATGATCATCAAAGGTTTGGTGCTGGAGAAGGAACTCCGGCTCAAGGAAGTGCTGCGTGCCGTTGGTGTGCAAAACGGCGCTCTTTGGTTTTCAAGGTTCACGGAGAACATTGTTCTACTAATTGTTCCCTGTGCGCTCATTAGTGTGATGGTTAAGGTCAGTAGAAAGGAGCCACCCAATCAAAAGCATCAAAACACAAAGCATGCAATTTAAGGCTATGTGACATGTTTTCTGTCCTTTATTGTGAATATCGGTGCATTCTGTTTTTATTCATATGCTACACATAGTCCCAACGTTTTATTTTGGAATTGGGGCTGTGTGCATGAAATTTCACTCCAAATTTCGCTCAAAAACAGACTGCTGAATCAGATCAAGAGAAAATAAACATCCAGCGAACTCACCGTATGCTGTCACAGGTTGTTTAAGTCAGAGAATTGTTTATGCTTTGTGTTTTGGTAATCTTGCTGTTGTTAATCAGCACCAATTACCATGCATAGAATCAAATCGTGATAGATGATTCTTCAAATTAGCCCTCTCCTGCTAATTAAGTCAGCATGCAACAAAATCATGCCAATTGTATTTAGCTGCATTTCCTGTATATTCAAGACGTAATCGTGGGCTGCTTTTAATCTGAGGAGTGAATTTTAATCATGTGGTATACTACAAATATGTATATTTACTCGATTTTAGGGGAAAGTAATTATCTTTTTGCCACTGGAACATTGTACACTAATTTAACATGACATTTAATCTAATTTGCTTAGTAATAACTATAAAGGGGGGAAGAGTAGGTTTGACAAATACCTGATGGATAAAAACAAACAAACAAAAAAACACCCCAGTGTGGGCCAAATTATTCTTTGCAGTCCTGCAGCTGGACAGCTAAGACAGATTAGAATGAATAAGAGCTATATCCGGCCTGCTGTGCTCACTAAACAAAGCTGTATTCCTCTGACAGAATTTGAAAGAACGGTGGTGAAAGAACTGTTTTATGTTATCGTTTAACAGTATTTACAGTTACTGTGTCTAATATTCTCCCAGCCATCCAATACATGCAATAATGTGCACTGGGTCAATAAAATGAAAACAGCCAATAGTGTGGATCTGCATTGCTGAGTTTCTGATGTATAACGCACTGTAACTTTAATTATAGGGTAGATGTAACATCATTGGGGAAAAAAATGGTATTCTTCACAGAAAGAGGGGAAAGAAGTTCTAATAGTAGTTGTGCACGTGTCTAAATCCTGGAAATAAAAATCTTAGTTTTACTTTATGTTTATTGATCTCTTGGTAGGCTCGCTGGTTGCTTATTTGTGCGAGCTATCCACGGCTTAAAAAAATCAATTAGGAAACAGGAACAAACCAGTGTTATCATAAAAAGGATCCCGCTCGTGCCTTTGGCGACACTCGGTGCAGCAGCACTATGGTTGGTCTCTTTTAGTGGTTCAACAACCCCTTGTTTTGCAGGCGTAGTTAATGAAATAAAAAAGGATGGTTATAGAAGATTGGCCTAATCAATTTTTTGCAGTTTAATTGGAAAATGTGGCTGGTAAATAAAAAGTGATATTTGAACAGCTGGGTGAAATGTAATTTCCCATCAGCCTAATGTGTTTGCAAGCCATCAACAATTTGTAAACATTAATAACAATAAATTGAGTTAGTTGAGTGCCTTGGAGGAGCGACTGCAAGCAGGATGTGTATTCAGATCACAGGCCCATTCTAAATGATAATTTCACAGCCATTTTCAGCACATTAATAATAATAGCAAATCAAATGGTAATTATCATAAGGCTGTATCTGGATTAGGTGTGACAACAACCGGTTTTGTCATCTGCACCTGAGTCCTCTGTCATTTTACACTTGTTTCCTCTTTCATTACGGAGGAGGTAATGCATTTACTGCGTGCTATCCAGATGGCTGTGTTTGCACACTTGGCTCCAATCTGAAATCAGCTGAATCGAGGTGTTTATTTGAGGAGATTTTCGGTACAAAAACTAACACCGATCGGTGCAAAATCAATAGCACCGCATCCTGGTTTTTGACAGTGTGAAACCACTTTCCGAATGTTTTGGTGTGTTTGCGCTTGGTTATTAAAAGTGGATTAATTTGTTGTGCATGAGAGCTGAGAAACAAAAAAAAAAAACAAAAAAAAAAAACCCAAATGCAAATGACAACGTCAAAGACCACCTTCACAGCTGGCACAGCTATTGACATCTAATTAATCACTCAGGCACGCAATTCATTATCGTGTCAGTGAAACATTACTCTTATTTTATTTTATACTTTTATTACGTGATTCAGTCAAAAGTGTTTTGAAGCACTTGCACTTGAGTACTTTTTAGTTTTTGCTTCATCATAGCTGCCTTGCAGATGAGCAATCTAAATGCAAAACCTCTCTATTAAAATATAATACACTACAGTAAATTAAAAAAATGCAGAGCTTTTATATGATAAAGTAGCAGTAGTGATTAACACAACAAACACCCAAACTCCACAACTTGGCATGCAAAGGCTGTGACTGATCTGTGTAACCGAAGCATTCAGTCGGAGGTGTAATACCCAGCTTTGTCCTCTGGCTTACCCCAAATGACTCCAGAGTTTATAAGGTGATGCTGCTGTGCTCTGTAAGACTTAAAAGACAACATAAAAAGGAATTGGGAAAGTGTTTGATAAGGTAATAAATCAAGTGAGTAGGATTTTCTCATAGACCTACACAATTAGCTTTTATTATTATACTTTAAAAAAAAAACTTAGGAGCCCCCCCCCCCCCCCCAGCTGCATTTCTACATTGGGTTCGCCTTTCAAATCTGGAGCCTGCATTGATCTTTTATAGTGTACAGTCTGTGGTATTGTCAGTGTTGTTGTTTTCCACTGCCCCCAACTGGATAAGTGATATTAATTTAACTAAGAAAAAAAATCCAGCCAAAAAAGCCATCCAGTTTACTATCTTCATCTAATTGAGTCATGTCTGGCAAAAGGCCATGCGCGACCTCTTCACTGGAAAAGGAAAATGAGAACCAAGAGGCCGCAACAAGAGCCTGTAATGGAAATCTTCAAGGAACACAGTACGAGAAGCAGCGCATTCAATCCAAGCTTCAAAGAATAAATGCGTGAATACTTGCGTGACATTTTTGTCACTGACCCCTGCATGACCGCGCCCTTCCACTCGTCTCACAACTCATCATTTTCCAGTACTGACCTTTCCGTAACAGTCACTTCTTAGAATTTGACTTGCACAGCGACTAGATTGTCTTTTCCTCATTTAGAACTGCATTTTTCACACTGATGAAGCACGTTTTACTTACACGGAATAAGCAAAATATTAAAATATTTGGATGATTAGTAGATATTATGAAAGGAAAATTGATGATTAAAGAAATTAATTGTATTATATAGATATCTGAAATGCAAAAAAAGTGCAAAACATGGGTTATAATAGAATATATGTGCAAAGGCTTTTCAACAAATGAATGTTTTTATCTAGTCACTGTAACGCTTTAACGTTAATGCCAGATTTAAGTCTGGGGTCATTGTCTTGTCTGGGCTGACTCCTCTACCTTTCAGGTTCCTCCGTGCACTGAGAAGCCAGTTCCCCTTATACATGACTTTAGCCTGGATCTACTCTGTCGCCATGATCATTAAGGGTATTGTCGCAGAGAAAGAGGCAAGGCTTAAGGAGACAGTGAGGATCATGGGCTTGAGAAGTGGCATCTATTGGCTGAGCTGGGCAGTTTCCAGTGCGCTGCTGCTGGCTGTCAGCACTCTCCTGCTTACTCTTATACTCAAGGTGATTCCATAATGATTAAACAATGATTCAAGGGGGATCCGGCACCACTTTTGGAGAGCTTTGCTCATCGTGAACTCACAGAGCTTGTGTTTAAAAATAATGTAGATGTTAATCTGAAGCGAAACCTAAGATTAACTGTGATGCCAACGCAGTTGTACTTGAGAGTTTGTTTGGCACGTCTAAATGTAGACGTTCTATTATGAAGATTCATGCAACTCCCTCAAACGGTGTCCTCAGTGAAGATTTTAATCATAATTGCATCCCTTACAATAGCACCATCATCCCAAGAGTTCGAGTGGCTCTTTGAATTAAATTTGGTGAAGACATCAGCATCGTTGTGTACTGTGGGAGACTGGTTCGTTTACGAGGAGCTCTCTAAAATTAGGGAAGGGTCCTCCTTCACAGCGGCGGAGTAAAAGAGTGACATATTTAGGGATTTTCAGATGATGTTATATCTTATAAGTCCATTGGAAAATCATACCAGAGGATCATCTGTTTAGACCCACTCAAACAACTTTTACTCTGCCTGCTGTGTTTAAAAGATCAGACATAATGAATTGCATTCCCTGAATCTTCCTGCTTGTTTGACTGCATGATAATCTCCTGGACCTCAAGAAACCTGTTGTTTGTTTTTTACATTAAATTACATGTTTACTTTTCTCTTATGCCTTTTTTCCCCACCCCCACTCAATTCTTTTGACACAGTACGGCAAAATCCTCCAATACAGTGACCCCTCTGTGATCTTCGTCTTCCTGCTGGTGTTCTGCCTGGCCACCATCAGTCAGTGCTTCTTCATTAGCGTCTTCTTCTCTAAGGCCAACTTAGCAGCGGCGTGCGGCGGCCTCATCTACTTTGTCCTCTACCTGCCGCACGTCCTCTGCTACGCCTGGAGGGACGTGATGGGTTTCAGGGTCAAGGTTGCTGTGGTAAGCCCGTCTTTAGCTGACATGGTTTTTAATATCTTCCCCTGTTGTTATCACACACGAGGGCCGACTCGCACTCCGAGTTGTATTCCTGGGTTGTGTTTTCTTGCCACTGTAATCACACCACGCCAGTCAGAGTTGTTTGTTCTTTATCGCTTTCTTATGCCTTTTAAATCCGAGAAGGAATAACTTTGATTTTATTGGTGCCGCTTGTTTTGAAAGGAAGTGAATTCACTTCAAGTGCCAATATCTGTCTTAGCTTTTCTTTTTCTTTATTTATTTTTTGTTGTTATAGTCTGCACATGTCTCCTGACAATAAGGTGTGAGCCTTCAAGATGAATTAAGGGGTCCAGCGACATTAAAATTACTACAAAATTGCATTTAATATCCATAATGTGACAGTGAATTGTTTGTTGTTTGCTGAGGCTGACACGTTTTGCACAATACTGACGATTTCTTTAAAAAAAAAAAAAAAAAAGGTGCATGCTCAAGTGACAGAAACATGAAACATTTACCTAAAAGAAGAGAGTAGACAGACACGCACTAAGGAAGTTGTTGATTTTTCTCCCATCCTCAAAGGGATAAAGATAAATTGTGTACCATTGCTCAACTTTCAGTGTAGCCTTTCTGCGTGACCTTTATGGTAGCGCTGGTATCATTTGTCCTCGAGCTGTCTTTTGCAGACAAAGGCACACAATATCTCGAATCTTCGCTGCAGCGTGTGCAAGTGCATCTTCACAGAATTTTTAATCAGGCCGCGGTTCCTTTTGTTAGTTCCAGCAATGCAGAATCAGCTGTGGGTGGCCGCTCTTGTGTGTGTCGTAGTTATCAATTTTTGACATAGTGGCAATCAATAATATCTTACGCTGGCACCTGATAGAAGTCACCTCTGCTTTTATCTTCAGACACTGTTTGCTCACCTTGTTTTCGGCAACAAGCGGTTCCAGCCTGTCTTTGAGTAGGTCCTTTAAAATGAAGTAGTTCCTTTTTTAACAGGAAACTTTTCCTCCAGTTTCTCTTTTACAAAGTGTATGCAGGCTAGGTAGGTATTTTACATATAAAGCACAGCAAACCTTATTTAATCTCTACACAAAGTGCCGTTGCTTGGTTCTCCCCTGGCGCTGAGATTTTTCTCCCGTGCTCCAACTAGATGGATAGCCCTCTAGCCCTCTAATTAGCATGAGCAATGTTCCTCTGACCAAACCACTATCCAGTTCATCCTCACACTTTATCAGAGATGTGTGTGTGCATGTGCAGTTTCTCTCTTTCTCCCAGGTTGGATGAAACTACCTCGTGCAAGGGCATACAAATTCTCCCCTGCGTTGTCCTTGATAATGAAGTCCTTAATCGTAATCGAATTTCAAAAGATCACCTGAATTTATATGAAGAGTTTTTGATTGGAGCTGTGTGCCAAAGGAGAGCCAGAGGCAGTGTATCAAGAAGAGGGCCACTATAATACAGGGTCTACTGTACTTTGACCATTCTCTTCCTCTTTTCCCTCCAGCTTTTAATGAGGTAGAAGCAAGAGAGGGCCCGGATTTCTTTTATGTTGTGGAAATCCACAGATGTTTTTCAATTAATCATTCTGTCCCGGCAAAATCTTTTAACTTCCCTAAATGAATTTCAGACCTCTCAGTTTTCTGCTGTGGGGGAAATCTGTTAATTCATCTGTGATGCCAGATCTACAGCATCTGGTAGCTCTTGCAGTAATGTGACTTTTCTGATATTCAGTGTAATGTAAAGTATTGTATATGGCCTCCTCTAGGACTGCGACTGTAAGTTATTTTTATTATCAGTTAAGGTGGGAACAGGCTTGGTTTTGCATTTGTTATGTAGCCAGCAGTATAGAGGCAGACAGGGAATGAGTAGAAAGAGAAATGTCATGCAACAAAACCACCCAGCTGTGTGCTATGTGCCTTAACCAGCTACCAGAGTGTCCTGCTGATATCCAATTCATTCACTTTCCAACACTTTGCAGGTGGACAGACTTTGTAGGCAGTCATTTTCATGTATTGTGCTTGTGCGGTTTTTAAAGGAAGTGCGTCTGTGTCTGCTCTGTGCCGCTGCAGCTGTACTTGTGGAAGATGTTTTAGAAAAAGACTTCTTAGAAAGAGCGAGAACCTTGATTACTCTAGCTTGTAACAATGTTTTTTGTCTGCAGCCGGCTGAATGATGGCTGAATCTGTAGTTTGACATGTGTTCAATAGAAGGGGCTTCTTTTGTCTGCCTCCCAACTCATGCCCTTTTCTCAAAGCCAAAGGAGTGGTGCCTGTCATTTTGTCAGCCATTCATACAGAGGTCAAGGATGGGTGCCCACTAGCCCTTCTGTCAGCCCTCATCTACTGACTGATGGGCGGATGGCGAGCGGAGGACATCACAGGAAGTTGCCCAGCAGCGGTCGCAGCCAGACTAGTGGTTTGGCATCACTGCAGAGCTTTTCAGATTGCCTGCCTGGTAGTGTAACATCAGGTTTATCGTCTCCATGATGATTTGCCTCTAAAGCTTCAGCAAACACTTCTGCCGGAGTATAAATGCTGCGAGCAAATGAGGCGTGATCAAACAGCTGGCAGGCAACATGGCAATGCAGAGTGAGAGGCCATGGCAGATGATGTCTGATGGGCAAAGCATCATTTGCAGTTTCCTACTGTAGGACAGATCCAACAAATCTTTCTTTGCTGCAGACTCATTTTAGTGTCCATCTTGTTTAAAATTAAAGTCCCAAGATTGGCTGACAAAGGTAAGAAATTTAACCACACAGTGTATGTCTAGATATTGTCCCTCTCTTGCAAGTTTACTGATAAGGTCTACATGTTACCTTGGATTACCAGACTTTTGCCCTTCACCACTGGGTTAGAGTACTGTGAGAATTCTGTACCATAATAATGCTTATTGATTGGTGAAATGTAGTTTTAAGTACATTTACTCAAGTCTTGCACTGAAATGCACTTTTGATGCAATATTCTGTCTTATATTACTTTCCACTATTACTCCCTCATATCTGGAGAACAACCTAACAACCTAACTGTTGTGATAGCGATCCGTTCCGGTAGCTAACTGCTGAAAATCAGCCCTGTGTGCTGGCTAGAACTCAGTATATTATTACAGATTAAGTTGTTCTATTATAAAGTAATTCAGATTAGCTCCAGCTTCACATTGATGTACAGTATATTATTATGAAATGGGCCACATACTTATATAATACTTTAGGTATTATTATTAGTAGTAGTAATATTAAATTTTTATGCTAATACTTTTGTACTCTCAGTGCAGTATTTGTCATGGTCCTGGGCTGGTGGTCCAGTGTTTTGTGTTCTTTTGGTTTTGTTTTAGTTGTTATCTCTGATGTTTATTAGTTCTCTTTTGTTATTCCTAGTTCCTGGTGTTTTCCTGTGTCGGGTCTGCGTCTGTGTTCCCCCTGTCTGTCTTCCTGTTTTATTTTGATAGTCATTCAGTCCCTGTCTGTCGTTTTCAGTTTTGCTTCCCCTGGTCTCGTCATAGAAATTAGCGTCACCTGTGTTCCCGGCTGTTCTCTTTCCCCTCGTTATCCTTGTGTATTTAAGTCCTGTGTTTTCTATGCGTGATGTTGTCTATGCTCCCTCTGCTGTGTGTCTCCCTGGTTACCACAGTATGTCCCTGTGTTTTAGTTCTGGCTCCTGTCCAGCCCAGTTTATGTATTGCTTTGTTCAGTCACCGTGCCTAATAAACACCCTTGTCTGCTCGTGAGTCCTGCATCTTTGGGGTCTACCTGCTTCCACCACACAGTGCACCATGACAGTATTGCTACTTTTACTTAAATAAGGAATTTATTTAAAGCAGTTTTTTGAATACAAAATACTTTAGACTTGTAATACCATCAGAGACACAGGGATTGATTCTTGGTCCCTCACTCTGCTACCACACTGGAAACGTGCCTGAAGGTGTCTCATAGCCATTTTGGTCAATTTGCTGAATGTATGTAATATCAATATTTGTGTTTGGCTGAGAGTTCATTGTAGCTGAATGTATGTAGCTTGCAAGGCTGGCTAATTCGCCCTCTTTCAGTCTTTACACAGTGCTATCCAGCAGCTAGCTTCAGTTTCTGTTTGTAGAATTTAGTATACAGACATGAGAGTGGTGTGAACCTCTTCTATCTCAGCACAAAAGCAAATATCCTTATTTTGTAAACTATTTTTTTTCTTGCATACGTTTCATCCAGAGTTTACTGTCATGCGTGGCATTTGGATACGGCTGTGAGAACTTTTCTAAATATGAGGAGCAAGGCATTGGCATTCAGTGGCACAACATCGGCAAGAGTCCAGAAGAAGGGGAACACTACACCTTCATCATATCCATCATCATGATGCTTGTTGATACTCTTATATACTGGCTGCTCACCTGGTACATTGAAAATGTCTTTCCAGGTAATTTCTTTCTTTTTTTAGAGCAGATTCATCACAAAAACAATACCAGTGGACTATGTTTAAACTTTTTTGAATGATTTTGGTGATGCTTTTTGTGTGTGTGTAAAACACGGAAGGATGCTACTGTGTTTAACATCTAGGCATTTTAATATCCAGCAGGCTAGTCTTTATACTTTTCTCAGACTATTAAAACTATCTAATTAAAAGAGCGCAGGATTCGTGCCAGGCTGTCAGGAGGAAACCTATGTTGTAAAGTAGCATATTCCCTTACGCCTGGCCGATATTAAAATGTGAATAATGTGCTCTGAAATTGATCCCAGGTCAATATGGAATCCCCAAGCCATGGTACTTCCCTTTCACCGCATCTTATTGGCGTGGAACAGCATCCGTGACTGATGATAAGCCCGATTTGCTTGCAGACTCCAATACACATGACGGTAAACTGTGACCTGATCTTCATATCTCACCTTTGGTGTGTAATGTGTGTTACCCGACAAGTTTTTTTATGTGCGGTGTTTGTGACATTCTCACAAGCTGGTTCGTGTACCGGTTAATTGGAGTCTCAAACAAACATTAGCACCTTATTTGTCATGTATGGTGAGAACAGAGTTTGACACTTTGAGGTGAAAAAAAGTGAGTCTTAAGAAAGGAATTTGCTAAAAAAACAAAACAAACATTTCCAGTTAACATTAAAGCTTGTTAGCTTGTTCCTGGTGATAAGTTTGACAGATAACATGAGTTACAATTTGGTGTTTTTACAAATTAAATCACTTAAATGTTTTTTTTTTTCAGTTTAAATGCTACTGATTTAAATATGAGAGTGTGTGTGTGTATAATGGTTTGCATTTCCTTCTGAAGAGTATCTGGAGAAACCACCACCTAACATGAAAGCAGGTGTCTCAGTCCGCAATCTTGTCAAAATCTACAAGACTGGGAAGAAGCTGGCGGTGGATGGACTGAGCGTGGACTTCTACGAGAACCACATCACATCATTTCTTGGCCACAATGGAGCTGGGAAGACAACCACAATGTGAGCTCAATTATCTATCTCTCCCATGTTTTACAACTTGGCTGAGTGTTCCGTTAACTTCACAGGGTTCAACTGATCTATACTGTACACAATGCCAACTGTACTCCAGCTCCATTATTTAAGTGGTCACTGTTTTCAAAGAGTGGCATCTTCTGAGAGGACATTTATCACAGAGCCTCAGCTGCTGTGTTGATAGTGGGAGCTATCTAATTGCTGCTTAAAAAATAGCGAAAAGGTTGGAAGGGGTTTAGGATGACAGGAAATAAATGAAACCCAGCCGGCCAGAAAGTATGAGCGACAGAGAGAGCAAGTGATGCAAGACTAAGGGCTAGAGGGAAGACATCCGTGCAGAGCGACTGCAACGAAACACCACAGAGCACAATAAGAGAAAGGACAGTGGAAGGACTCTGTCGCACTCTTAAGCTCTGTTAGTGAGATGTATTACAGTACAGTTAGGTTTGTGTCCAAATAAAACAAGCAAGCATTTCCAAGCTGTGCATGCATTTTATTTTTGATCTCATATTTCTTCATTTCTGTTTATGTTAAATAGTCCGATGCGGTACTTTTTTCAGCAGTTGATATTTGTACTGGTGTTTCCTTTATGGAATCCTCTTAAATAAATAGGACATACTGAGTAATGACAAGTATCCAAAAGGTGGAATATAGAATCTGTCTGTGATGTGTGAAAACTTCATCTCTGTGTCCGAGCGTGTCCAAATGAGATATGATTGTGATAGAAACAAAATGATAAACACAGGCAATCAGAATATTTCATCAGAAATAAAATGAGTGTAGAAAACTGGTTCAGACAACACAATTTTCATGCTCGTGTGCAGCCCTGTGTCCTATTGCAGATTTTATTTTATTTTTTTATGCTTCTTAAATAGCTTAACAGTGCACAGGTTGTGTATTCAAAATATATTTAGAGCACCTAAAGTAAATATACTCATTATGTGGAATGAAGTATTCAAAATTATATAGATAATATTATTGTATCATAATTATTGATTCATTGATGTGTGTGTCTCTTTAATGTTGCTGCTGTTAATGATTTTAATTATAATTATTACTTGGTAGCTTGATCTATACTGATGCAAATAATCAGTAATAAATAAGTAAATACTGATCCTGTGCCACCCCATGTCTCTCCCCTGGACGCACCACTGACAGGTGGATTTTGTGTATTATAGTAAGATGCTTCGAGCTACTAGCCTCTCCAGGCAGTATGTGTCAGTCTATGGATACACCTTACTGACCATGCTTGCTGGCATTAGCACTCTGCTGTCCTGTTCAGATATGATCACTTATCCCAAAAGCCAAACCAATGGGTGACATCACGTTGGCTACTTTTATCTTTTCTGTACACCTCTGTATTCCCCACAGAAAATCTGAATTTTCATTTACTGGACGCTCTATAAATATATTTGTTATTAAGCAAAGAATATAATTACTGTCATTTGTTGAGTTCTTTATTTCTTTTTCTTTTTTTTTCTGTAGGTCAATTCTGACAGGACTGTTCCCACCTACATCAGGGACGGCCCTCATCAATGGTTATGACATTCGCACTGACATGGACTGTATCCGGACGTATTTGGGAATGTGTCCGCAGCATAATGTCTTATTCAACGAGTGAGTGACTTCAGCAGAGAGTTGTCCATCCATGTTGCCAAGTGGTCACTGGTTTAATCATGTTTCAACTGTATGGAAATGAAAGAAAGAAGGATTACTACACTGCAGCTCAATCGTGTGTATTGGTAACGAGGGCTCAGTCTTGCCTTGCGTTTCCCATCAACGCATCGCTTTCCCGTTCCTTTTTTTTTTTTTGTCTTTTAAAATTGAAATGCCCTTACTTTAATCGGTTCACTAAAAGTCTCCTAAAGACATAATTCCCGAGCATTATTCCGTTCTTCTGTTTCACTTTTGATTCATCCTTTACTTCTCTCTCTCTCTCTCCACAAACTGATTACGTGAAACGAGACACAAGTCTTACATCATAATTATGGCTGAGCACCTGCAAATTACTTTCATTAATATTAATTCCAGACAGTGAAAGCATCTATATTAAGTAGGGTTAAAATATTCATGCAAACATAGAGGTGTAGCCATTACGACGTTTCATGGCCTCACCTGTGAAGCAGTCACGAAATATTGATGTGTGTAAGACTTTATTATGTGAGACTTTGTTTTACTTCACAGACCTTTGATTAGGACGGTGCCTTGAAAAATACATTAATAGCTAAGTATGGCTCAAGAGGGCATCATCATCCGCCGTCATGTGTCATTTCCACCTTTGCAGGCTGACAGTGGAAGAGCACATTTACTTCTATGCCCGGCTGAAAGGACGCAGTCGCCAAGAGGTTAAAGCTGAGATGGACCAGATGATTAAGGATGTCGGTTTGCCACATAAACGGAAAGAGCTCGCTAAGAACCTGTCAGGTGCGCCTGTGTGTGCCACGTATGTGGTCATATGTGGGATTTGTGTGTCTGAAAAGGTCTGACTGGCATCGGAGACACATGTCAATTTAGCTTTTGATGTGTCCTCCGTGCAGTCATTTCCCCTGGGAAGGAATATTACGTATAGCTTATCCTGTCTATTCAGGATTTATTGCTCCTCTACCACACATTCACTGTACCTGCGTGTCACAGGTTGTAATTCATTGTCTGGGGGTCATGAGCAAGTCCTACTTGATAAATTGTCCCCAGTCATGGATTGCTTGTGAGCAAAATCACTGAAATATGACTTTCAAGGTTGATCTATGCTGACATTTCCACTACATTAGCACTACAGTGGATGCATTTTGAAGAGCTTGCTAAGAGAGTACAGACTGCAATAATGCTAGGCTGGTGTATCTACTTCTATGCCATCAATCATTTCATGGCAATATGTTAAAAGATGGGACGATAGATTTCAGTATATTCTGTAATCATTCTTCAATATTGTACCCATTTTGCATCTGAAACTTTATTTTGACAGATGGTTGTGTAGGATTTGCAACGGCTTACAGGCTGAATGTGTTTTACACTAGTTTGTCCGTTCCTTTGCTGTATGTGGGTACACGTTTTCAAGCCGTGATGTGTTTTTAAGCTGTTCTGTCTTTCAGGTGGCATGCAGAGAAAGCTGTCGGTGGCCATAGCATTTGTCGGGGGCTCGAAAATCGTCATTTTAGATGAACCTACGGCAGGAGTGGACCCCTACGCCCGCAGGGGTATCTGGGAACTGCTGTTAAAGTACAAACAAGGTATGAGATCAGTGGTAAGAACCAAGGCTCCACTAAAGGCTTTGAAGCCCCCTTATGTTTGTAGAATTGACTGGAATGCACGGAGCACATGTTTGATCTGTCTCAAACGGAGAAACTTTCCAAAACTGAGCCCAGCTCAAAGTAAACTTTAAACTGACAAGGCTTAAATGTATCCAGGATGAGAGCTGTTAAGGTAATGAAGCGGCCAGTTCCCTGCAATGTAATTCTTTTTTAGCCTCGCTGTCGGTGACACTCAATCACGGATGCAGAGAAATTGTGAATTGTACTTAAACAGATTGGAATGCGAGTGAAGACAAGTAAATCCAAGAAGAAGCTTTAATTGACACGGCTATTTAACAGAGTCCATAATTGTCTGCCAAATCAGTCAGCTTGTCACTCTCTGTCCTTAATATACTTTGTGGCTGCTGGTGGCTGTAAGCAGGACACGGACATTATAGTAACATATTCTCTCAACAGATGTCTAAATGTTTAATGTGCATTGAGCGACATTCCGCCCTCTCTATGTCATTAGCTTTTCCCTCTCTCTCTAATCAAGTCTTCACTCCAATTGGGAGCCCTGAGATAACTCCGTTATAATGAGAACCCCCCACATCCAGGCTGGTTGAGTGAGTCATGTTTTGTGTCTCTCCGCTCTTATTTGCACCGCAGTGTTACTAAGGTTTGTCATTAAGCAACAAAAAAGGCTACAGGCGGTCTATTTGTATGGAAAAGCTTTAGGCTGACACTGGACTTAATACCGCGCTTCTTTATAGCTAATTAAGTGTGAAGTTTTTGTCACACAGACAGGTTGACCACGATGCTCCAAGTGGGTGTTGTTTTTTATTAAATTCACTCGGGGCTTATTTGGTCGGTGGCAGCTGAAACTGTTAAAGCGACTCAAGATGCAAAGGAACACTAACATGGTGTGCGTGCTCCTGTAGCTTAAATTAAACCCTCAGTGCATGTTTAAGTTGACTACTGGATGTTCATCAAAAAGCTAAAATTACATGCTGCTTGATTTGTGCATTTAAGGTGGGTTTTAATGTCCCTTCTGTCATATTTCATTCGAAAATTACTGCAAAAGGTGACGATTTAAAGCAAAAATTAGCAAATTATGAATTTTTAATTATTAGCCATTACGGGAAGTTGATTACTATTAAATTACCCCAGTCATTATGTTGTAAAATGGGCCTTGAGGATGATATTAATATAATGGATATTATACATTTTGTGTTAGCCCTGTGACAGCCGGGATTAGGCTCCAGTAGGCGTTCCTCTGGGTGAGAATGATGATGCCAGAGGTCAAAGGAGACTGACCAGACTGATTCAAGCTGAGCAGTCAAGGCAACAATAACTCAAATAACCACTTGTTAAAACCAAGGCATGCAGAGGAGCATCTCCAAACCTTGAGGTAGATGAGCTACAGTAGCAGAAGACCACACCAGCTCCCACTCCTGTCAGCTTGTTTGCACAGACTCATCAAATGTGGAAAAAAGATTGGTCCTGATATCTCCTCGAAATACGGACGGTAGGGTCAGAATTTGGTGTAAAACAACATGAAAGCATGGATCCATCCTGCCTTGTATCAGCAATTTAGCCTTGTGGTGGTGTAATAGTGTGGGGGATGTTTTCTTAACACACTTTGGCCCCTTCGTACCAAATGAGCATCGTTTCAATACCACAGCCTGCCTGAGTATTGTTGCTGACCATGTCCATCCCTTTGTGACCGCAGTGTACCCATCTTCTGATGGCTGCTGCCAGCAGGATTTCACACCCTGTCATTAAGCTCAGACCATCTCAAACTGGCTTCTTGAACATGGCAATGAGTTGACTGTACTCAAATGGGCTCCACAGTCACCAGATCTCAGTCTAACACCTTTGGGATGTGGTGGAACAGATGTGCAGCTGACAAATCTGCAGCAACTGTGTGATCCTGTCATGTCAGTATGGGCCAAAATCTCTGAGGAGTGTTTTCAGCGCCTTTCTGAATCTATGCTATGAAGAATTAAAACAGAAGGGGGTCCAACCCAGTACTAGCAAGGTGTACCTAATATAGTGGCCAGCGAATATATACTCTATCTAAGGAGTTCTCATCTTGATGTCTTCTTTTACCAGTTGATATCAGCAGCCACGTAGATGCAGTAAATTAAGACCAACAGATTTGTGCCACAAGCAGAACATCACAGCTTTACCTTAAATCCTTCCCTGACACCAAGAATTGTGAGAAGCGAGGTGCTACGAAAATGTCTGAAAACATTCACACTTCTGCAATAGGAGAAAGTAACTGATGTATAGATTTTGACAAGGCATGCGAGAAAAACAGCGCGCAGTTAAAGTGAAAACAAATAATGAGTAACTATTTAAAAAATTACCAGTCGGTCTTCCGGTGCTGCTTACTGACAAAACTCAAGTTGGATGATTGTATCCGTCCCTTTTACTGCCGACTCTGAATTTATTGGTGTTTGTTTTTGTGCTATACACTTTACTGCATTTTTAAATACACATTCATGTCAGGTTGAAGCCAGTAATGCAGCACACGCAGCATAAAAATGAATCACTGGGGATTTTTTTTGTATGCCATGCTAGTTGTCCTCATGGCCCAAGCTCCTTACAGTGACTGCACTGTTAGTCTTTGAGGAAAGCGCATTGCATTCAGGTGTAATTTTAAACCGCTTTACAGTGAACACAGCGCCATCTGGTTATTATAACTCCCTGGACAGGCTGTAAATGGCGTGAAGGTAATTTCAAAATTTATTTAGCTGAATTGATTGCCACAAACAACCGTTAATACAGTTTTGTCCAGTAATTCATCTTACTGCCGATGCACATAATATCTGTCCAGCC
Source organism: Cichlasoma orientale (assembly GCA_034780415.1). NCBI lineage: Eukaryota > Metazoa > Chordata > Actinopteri > Cichliformes > Cichlidae > Cichlasoma > Cichlasoma orientale. The sequence continues at coordinate 161,602 of JAVDPK010001053.1, read as the reverse complement.
TTTCCCAACCACTGTGAAATCCATTTCTATCAACTTGATTTAGAGGGAAGGAAGCTAAATAAAAGAACCCAGATTTCCAGCTTCCCTTTGCTGTACGCGGTGCGAGTACTAGCAATTTACCTGAACACACCCAACTCCATTTGATATATCACTTTGCGCTGTAATGCACCACAACACACTATAAATCAGAATACCTATGTGGGCCATCTGCAGTCCAAACACATTTATTTTTCCCCCAACTCATAGATGATGCAGTGCTTTTTGATTTTTTTCCCCCTTCTCTTATAAACCACAACAAATCCCCAGGAAAATCATCTGAAAGTTTGAGCATCCCAAACAAAATGAGCTGGCGCAGTCAAACTAAACCTCAAATCTCCTCAGCCCTCCCCCTTCATAAGCATAGCTTTCTTCCTGCATATGTTAAATTGACTGGGTTGTGGGCTTTCATTCAACTTGGGCATTTTGCTGGAGTTTATAGAGAGAGAGAGATCCAGGCTTGCTTGGCATATGATAAAGCAGCAATACTTAACTGAGAAGGGATGAATTTAGCTGCTCAGCTGGTGGCAGTGCACAGAGTGGGCGGAGGGGGTACAGAGCGGAAATAGTTGGCCAAGCAAAATGCCCACCTTGTGCTGCGGTTGATGACCTCTTGAGTGTGTCCTTGTTTCTGGGATGATGTGACCTGTGCAGGATACAGAGGCACAGATTTAACATGCTCAGTGTAAAAACAGCCTTGCTCAGCAGAGCACCTGACCTTTTGCAGTAAACACCCAACAAGTCAGTAAAGAAGTGACGTACTGTGTACTGGATGTTTCTCCCATAATGGCTTCTCTTCATTTGCTTTTTGTTAAATCTAAAATTCAGTTTAACACCCATCTTATCACATGCAAAAGGCTAAATGATCCGGTGCCACCATATTTTAAAGGCTTCATAGTACCACAGAGCACTCAATTCTCGCAGTGACGGCTTACTAGAGTTCCCAAAAGTAGAGTGGAGGAGGCGGAGCCTACGGCTGTCCGGCTCCTTGCCTGTGGAACCAGCTCGCAGTTGAGGTTCAGGAGACAGAAACCTCCTCTAATACTTTAGTAACTGGGCTTTTAACTTTCCTTTTGATAAAGCTGATAGGCTGATACGGTGAGCCTGAACCATCCCTTAGTTATGCTGCTATCCCATGATGCATTATGCACTTCTCCACCAATTCCCTCTTTTTCACTCCCAGTGCAGTTATAAGTGACTGTTGCACGCCTTTAATATTTGTGCACCTACTCTCATAGTTTGTGATTTGTCCTGTTTATTGTTTGCTGTCTCTCTAAGCTCCTCTGTTCTGTCATCCCTTTGCCCTCACCTCCCATTCGACCAAGGTGCATGGCTGCCCTTCCCCCATCCTGGTTTAGCTAGAGTCCACTTCCTGCTAAAAGGGAGTTCTTCCTCCCCATTATCATCTAGTTAGGGGTTCTCTCTTTTATTCAGTAGGGTCTTTATCTTACAGTACGAAGAACTTTGAGATGACTGTTGTGAACTAGCCCTCTGGTAATAAACTGTAACTGAATACAATGAAAACTGTAGGTGCTACAGAAAAAGCTGAGCCATTAAAACAAATAGTAGAAATCATTCTCTGACAATGAATGTCACAGCAGTGGGTTTAGTGGTTGTAAAATTATTTCGCCCTGCTAAACAATTTTGACTGACCCACCAACAAATGTGGTTTTGGCATTTGTGATGTTTTTCCACCAGCATTGCAACAAATCTGCTATTGATTGCTATTTATTGAGCCTTTTGTCCTTTTGTAGTTAAATAAACTTAAGATAAAACAGTCTGTCTGTGCACTTTTAAGCAGGTTTCTTTCATAATAATAAACGTGTCAGGTTAAATGTTTTTTTTGTCGCTTTAAAACATGGCAGGATCAAAAGTTACCCTGTACTCTGTGATACCGCTTTCACACAGACTGCAGAGACATGACCATGCTGTGACTTCATTACAGATCTAGCCTCTTTTTTTTTGTGATTACTGGGGTACATGATAATTAATATGTGTTATCTGATACAGCATGATATGAAAGGATTAGAACACCTGTGAATAATCTTGCAGTGAATGCTTTAGTTGTCATTGCAATTGGGCTCAGTTTGATGCCTCTTGAATCAAAGGACTCGCAGAACAAAAGGGAGAGCTGGAACAAAATGTGGTCTCATAGAAACGCTCGAAAGTAGGCTTAGGGTGGCCTTTATCATCATTTTAATTTTGTCCCAGATTCACGCCCACACACTCCTCTGGAGTTTGCTTTGTTGCCATGCGGATAAGCATGAGTAAAAAACAGTGGGATCAACAATCCGGAGATAAGTGACTACCACGCAGGGACAGATTGTGATGTTGGCTTGATTTGAACAGTTTTGAGCCGTGGAATCCTTTCTTGTGCGGCTTAACGCTTAATAATGACAGTTGTTAAAACAAACAAGGTCCAAGCAGAAAAAAAAAATGTTCAAAAAGTTTTTGTTTTTTAAAAAAAAGAAATTTATCATCGCTGCCTTTTCAATGAAAATATGACTTTGTTCAGCCCATTCAGGCGACATTAACCGACTCTCTTCCTGTCCCCCTCTTCAGGCCGCACCATCATTTTGTCCACGCACCACATGGATGAGGCAGACATCTTAGGAGATCGCATTGCCATCATCTCCCACGGCAAGATGCGCTGCTGCGGCTCATCCCTCTTTCTGAAGAAATGCTTCGGCAGCGGTTACTACCTCACTCTGGTCAGAGATGGGACTGAAAAGATGACAGCTCAGCGTAATGGCATCGTCTGTCAGGCCAAAGAGGGAAAGACAGTGAGCGCGCCTTATGTCTTCAGACTTAATGTTTTTAGTGAATGTGTGTTTTGTTTTGTTTTTTCAGCAGCGGTTTGATTGATATTACCTGTTCACACAGTGGACAAATTGTTCTGGAGGAATTGGCAGTTGTTTGGAATCTGTCACTCGCAGTGATCGTCCTTACAAAGGAATGATTCATTTCAAATAACTTTCAAATAACTCTCTTGGCAAACTCATCCACACCCTTTTTTGAAGGCCTTGGAGAGCTCTTCAGATTTTTGAGATCTCAGATGTTTAGGGATCTGATTATCATGTTTCATAAATACTGTCACATAGAGCTGCTGTTACTGGAAGGGGACCCTTTTTTTCATGTTAATTCCCCCAAAAAGCTCAGCATCAATCCCTTTGACACAACAGTAACCTCTTTCTGATGTGTTATTGACCATTGCTTCCTCTGACTTTCCAGAGTGCTCTCTTTCTCTTTTTTACCACCCTCCCCCTGTAATGATCTGTATTTAGTCTGCCCCAGCATGAGAATTGGCAAACGCCTACGTGCTGGATGATACTAATTGTCGCCAGGGAGAGGGGTGATTCTCGCTTTTGCTCGCCAATGGTGCCTCGCACACTTAGTTTTAATCAATTGGAGCAAATGAACAAGATGCACTGATGCCAGCAGGGCTCGAGCGATTACCATTTGTCTGCTGAGTCATTGAGGTGGCCGAAGTCATTTGTTTAAGAGAAATAAATAAACATGGAAACACCTTTGTGGAAAAGGCAGAGCAGTGGCCCCTTCCTTGGATGTCATTTTTGTAATTAATTGGAAGAGTTTGCAATTACACACCTTTAATTGCAAAAAAAAAAAAAAACTGGATTAAGTTTAATTGCCCTGATCTCATTTCCTCATGATTAAACTCCATAAACCGATACAGTTCTTTAAAAATGTTTAACCTTTTTTCATATTAAAATGTCATTTTCATTTGTGTGCGTGTCTTAGGCTGAAAGATTGTGTCTTCATATTCCGTTACAGGCTGACAGCATTATCTGTTGACGCATGCATGCAGCTTTATTTAGAGCAATTATGTAGAAACTTGTGGATGCCTGTTATTTGATTAATGTAAGACAGGAGTTGTCAAGGAGGCACTGTTCATCATTCTAAGAGGTAAGGCAAGATAAGGCCTTTCTAATCCAATTCTGATTAACAGGAGGCAGACTGTCCTTTGAGCAGCAGCCCAGATGAAGGAATTGGCAGCCAAAGCTGGAACAACTCTGATCCATCAGGTACCAACTATCTGCTGTCTGTCATGTATTATGAGCATTACCTTGTAAAACAATGTTGTATGGAAATTTTATATAGTTTTTTATACAGTTTTAAAACACACATTTGAACAATAAGTACTTACATTTAAATTTGCAATGTAAATTTACATTTATATTTAAATGTATCAGAAGACGTGCCACAGCATCCTTTCTAAACTGTCTGGCAGACAAATGTTAACCAGGAAACATCCTAATCCGAGTGTGCTTAAAAATCAATTGATTTACATATTTTTTTTATCTTTTAATTACCAAACTAACAGGTACAACATTAAAGTAGAGCTTCTGAGATGGTTTTGAGATGTTCTAAGTGCTGATAGAGTGCGCAGGAGAGTGATGAATTCATTTGGGAAAAGTAGGATTTTTAGGATAAGAGAGCGTAGAAATCTTTGAACTGCTGAAGTGTATTTTGACTAAAACATCTTACAAGGTATGACAAATTCCTGGTGATTTAACACTGATCCTGATCTCTTACAGCGGTAGTGAGTTGTGCGTCTTGTTAGCTGAACTCCACAGCAGTGCTGATTGTCAACACCCAGTGGCACATTATTCACTCCCCCAGACATGGGTGGCGTTCGCTTAAAGCGTTGAGCTTGAGCATTCAGTGGCAGCGGGGCCGCTTCTTCAAATTGAAGATAACATTTTCTAGAAGCTAAATGTCGTTCTGCAGCTTTAATCACGTTTTCACTGTCGCTGAGAGATCCAATCACCATATGATAATGTTAAGCATGTTAAGAGAGGCCACCAATTTTAACGAATTAAAGAAATATCTCCTCTATCTCCCACCCTACTGTCAGCCTCATATAATGCTGTTGCCTGTTTCGGCTCAATGTTCAGCTCTCCGATCCATTTTCACTTCAGTTATTGCAGATTTAAGATTCTGTTTTAATGTACAAGGAGCAATTAAAAGGTTACACATTGATTTTTAGCCATTCTCCTCCCTCCCTGGAAGTCCCGTTCTAACCAGTTGGATCTGCTAATGTACTGTGGACCTCAAACTTAAGAAGAGAGGAAAAATCTACTTGGGTGTCAAATTCATCTGACCTAGCTGAGAGTCAGCTGAAGAGTCGGCAGAAAGGTGGTGCTTCAGGTCACGAGAGTGACGAGGAGCATGCTTGATTCATGCATTTGACATTCGCAGGGCTGTGTGCATGGAATTCATCCCGCAGTGTCAGACTGTCACCGTGTAGCTCCACCGTAATGCCATTTGGTGAAAATGACCTGAATGTTTTGCATGTCCTGGTGTCATCAAACAACTGTTCATTGTGTACAGGCATTTTGGCCTTACCAGCACAATCATTGCTCACTGCCCAGCCTGCTCACCAGATTTGCCTCTCTATAATTTGGCATTCTTCCCCAAAATACAAATAGGGTCGCATACACGCAAGTGCAACAGAGCGGGACTTCTAGGTAGCGATCTATAAATAGCAGCAGCACTGAAATCAGTACAGAGATGCACAACAAGATGACACTGAAGGGGAGAATGGGCAAATTAAAATGAGATATTTTATTTTATTTAACATTTCTATGAGCTAATTCATAGAACTTTGGTGTAACCTCCTCTTCTTCACGTCTAGCTGCTATTTTTCCATATTCATGGATTTCCCCTGCTATCTTCTTTAAAGTAGTTGAGGAGGGAAAAATACTTTTATAAATAAATGTATAATAAATGCTTTATTTTGTGAAGTACAAGAAAATCTCTAACGAAGTCAGAGTAAATAACTGAGAGAGCACAGATCTACATCGGATCTCTACTCATGTTTTATACACGATATTATCTCATTTATCTTATTCTAATAAATTCTAAATCCAAATTTAGCATTTTTGCAACTATATTAAATATAGAAATGTGGAGAAACAGCAGAAATAGAGCTGATAACGCAGAACTAAATCTTATGCTGGTTATTTGATTTGTTTTGATCATTCTTTGCCTTGATCATGTAAACAGAGGTGCTCATGCAAGTCATGATCAGAAGAAAACTCTGGAGTAGTCTCCAGGTTATTATGCATGGAAATAAAATCAGAATCAAACCTGCTCCTTCCTTCAAAAGGATTTAAGACATTTGATATAAGATAGAAAATCCCATAAAATGTCATAATTTCCACAAGTGACAGCACATCTCTCTGCGTTGATACTCGCTGGAAAATAGAGCGACCCGTGCAAATATTTTAGACTGGTATGTGAAGCAGAGCCATTTACTTCTTCATAAAGCAGTAGTGGTTGTTGAGCTGCAGTAATTATATATGAGAGGCTTTGGATCAATAATGGATGTGGTGCATTCTGCAACACTGTCTGCATAGATTCTCACTCTAGACACAGCTTCAGAATGGATGAGACAGGGGAATTATGTCCACTGATCTGTTACAGTGGTTTTAAATGTCACCTCATCAGGTATGTTGTGATTGCAATGTGTTTCACAGCGGTTTTTAAAGGATCTGATTGGCGAAGTTCCTCTGGGATCACAGTACTGTATGTGAACATTGAGTTTGAAAGATGCCGTCATTTAAATAATATATTTCTTTGCAGCCGACTGTGTCGACTGTTGAGCTTCAGCTCTTTGCTTGTCTTTAGAATTTGTTTTGTCATCATTTTGTGGCTTTTCATCCAGCATATTTGACAGCAGTGGGTCAGCTTGTGCAATGCCACGTCCCTGGGGCGGTCTTCTTGGAAAGCATCGGTCAGGAGATCACCTTCATCCTGCCCTACGGAGGAGCCAAAGATGGGACTTTTGCCACGCTCTTCCGAGAGCTCGACCTAGCCATGGCTGACCTTGGCCTGACCAGCTATGGCATCTCTGACACCACGCTGGAGGAGGTAAACTAAACATGAGACGGACAGCTTTGTGCATATACCAGCACACATAGAGACAAAAGTTGCATTTATTGTTCCTTTTCTTTTTCCATTGGTAATTAGTATAAATTCACTTTACATTATATTGTTTCACTCGCTATTAAAAATCTCCTTGCTGATGTCGTATAAATCAAGAAATATGATGGTTTTATAAAAATAAAAGCCCGTGCAAACGTCTTGCACTACCCTTCATTTTTTTATATTTTGCTCGGAAAATGGGAAATAGCTGCAGCGATTTATTGAAAAACGTCCGTATCCTTCCTCTAACAGGTCCGCAAAAATCGCGTAGAAAGCGCTAACAACAAAACGTACTCCATGCGTTTTATTGTGTGCATTAGCATGTACAGCTATGCGTTTCTGTATCTAGCATAATATGTAGATACAGAAAACAGTTTTCAATTTCTTTGTGGGTTAGTGCACTCTTTAGCTACCTTATGTACTTACTATGGATTTCCTTCATGCATATTATTATAATTAGGGTTCTGAAGATTCTATTGATGTATAGTGAGTTGAAATATTCCACAAGATGGTACAACAGCATGTATAGCTGTAAAGATATGGGCTGGCGGACTTGTTCTATTATAGGTCTTAAAGGGCTACGAATGGCTTGTTGACAGCCACCCTCCCTTCCACTGGCTAATGAGACAGTGGAAGATAAAATTGGTTCTTTGCTAAATTGTCTGTTTTTTGTTGTTGTTTTTTTAGGGTTTTTTTAATATAATATAATAAAATATAATTTAAAAAAAAGTTAATTGTCTGTTTTATGTAGACACCATGACAAGATCCCCAGCACCTAGAGTTCGGTGCCTTGTTTATGCTTGAATGATCCACGGGTCAGCATTTACTGGCTCAACAAACAAAGAAAATAAAATGGTCAGGTACAAAGGAAATGAGTGAAAAAGCAGCCAATGTCCAAAGAAAGACTTTGAAAGACTTTCTGAAAGCTTGGAGAACTATTGCTCAAGCTCACTTTAAAAGTCTGGCTCCTTGTAAGCAAAACATGAAAAAGTGGTGGTGGTTTTGCACAGGACTGTAAATATACTTTTTTTTTCCTTTCTGTATTTTTCTGCTTCTTAAGGACTGTTTAAAAGAAAGAAAAACATTTGCAGAGCTTTTGTAAATCTCTCCCAAAACAAGTAAACACTGTGCTATAAAAACACAATTTATCCAATAACCTGAGCTGCGGGGTCTAGAATCCACTATTTTCTTCAGATCCCAGCATTGATTTCTTTTTATTCTGCTAAGACGATGTTGATGGAAGCCATATCTAATTCTAGAGCAAACACATTTTTCATGATTGATGAATTTTTGATGAACATGTTCAATATGTTACAACCAGACCAACACT
>JAVDPK010001053.1:141369-153188 GCA_034780415.1 Cichlasoma orientale | reverse complement strand
TATATATATATATATAGATATATATATATATATATGTATATATATATATATATGTATCTGTATATATATATTTCAGCTTCCTTCCTTATTTTCACATCATAGAGGTTTTTTTTGTTTGTTTTGTTTTTTAATCATGATTCAGCATCATCATGGCATTTAAGGGGGAAAAAGATTCAAAAAGTATCAATTTACTTGCAGCTGTAGGACATTTTTACTTTCTCTCAACTAATATGTAAACTTCGTATTTTAGATTTTTTTTAAATAAATGTTCCCCAAAAGCACTAACCCACAAACAAATGACTCAAGCAGTGTATTTGCCACGCCGACCGGTCTTGGATCATAAAGCTGAGTGACACTTTCGTAATGCTCTTCATGTAACGCAGACATGCATTAAACACTCATGGCCTGCAGGCGATGTGAATAATTCCCTTTGAATTCCTACAGTTCAACCACACCATGGTTATTTCATCCATCCATGTTTTCTTTTGAAGTCCAAATACACTTCAGTCGAAATACGCGGTGATTCATTATGTATGAAAAATAAACAGGAACCGATAAAGCAGAGGTATCATTGACATTAGTAAAATAATATAGTAAGGCTTTCATAGTGTTTTAGCATGTCAGAGCTTGTATTTCACGTTTCTTGAATAAAATAATTCCAACACATCAAATAACAGTCAGTCTCCCAGCAGCGTGCCATTTGAGAGGTCAAATGATGAAACACAGCTTAAACGCGTACACCTGAAAATGTTCACAAATAGGGAGATTTTATTTTATTTTGCCATATAGTCTGAATTAATAAAGTCAAGGAGTGCGCCTCTCTCAGAAACTCCACTTGGCAGGTGTTCAAAAACAGGTTGCGTTCTCTGGATGCACAACATAGATCTGATTAAGAGAAACCTGACAGGGGTAACTGGAACATCTGTGGACATTTGCTAAGCATATTTTGAGGTACTTATTGGAAAAAAAATAGCTACATAGTTGCTTAGTTAATGCTCAACAACTGCAGTGTCATTACTTTGCATTGATCTTCATTTTCTGCTTATAATGTGTATGGATCACTAATGTGTGTTATATGTTTGTTTTTTGCAGATATTTCTTAAAGTGGCAGAAGATACCGGCGTGGATGCAGATACACCACGTAAGATGGCAATATGGCATAGGTTAATCCGTCCACAAACAAAAGTAGAAGATTGTAAATATTAATGCATAAAACATTCTATCAAATACTGTAAACAGTCAGTCATTTGAAAATACATTTCTGTCGGGACTGCTTGAGTCAAAATGGGATTTTTTTCCATGTGTACTAATATATTTTTAGTAGAACGGCTTTGCTCTGGGGCCTCTCCCCTTCTCTGCATGCATATGTAGAAAGCCTAAAGGCAGGGAGTGCTGCAACAGAACACCTGTATTTTACTCTGCATATGGCATTGTTTTGTCAGAAATGGCACGAATAGCATGAAATAGGGGAGCTGCATGGGTTGTAAAACAGCTTGCAGCAGCTCTGCACTCTATGCAGGCCCAACGTAAATAGCATGCCTCATATGAGATTTGCCAACAGGTTGCCTGAAGTGATGCTATGTTTAATTTTTGGTACAGTGCACATGTGGACAACCACCTTGTTCTCGGTCCCAAATACATCAAATACCGCTGGCATCTCACAGACACCCACAGAGTGTTCTTTGGTGACACACTAGATTGTGGCAATAGTGAGTCGGAGCTTACTCCCACCTTGTCACATATGGATGCTTACAAAGCATCCGGTGAGTGAAAGCAAGAGCAAAAAGCGAGTGAGAATGAAATTGAATAGCAGGTGAAAATGAAGCCGTACTACGGCATAACCCTGGATCTTCTTGCTGGCAAACCGGTGACTCACCACCAAATCTCCTACCTCCAAATGTGGATTTTAAAAGAGGACCATTATTTCTTGAAGTGCAGCTTTGTTGCAGTCGGTGCATCAAGGCCCCAGCGCCGAAGGGCATCATTTACACCAGCATCATGTAACAGAATGTCAGTATTTCATGCCTTGAGATGAAAACACCTTAGAACAGGCCCTGAATGGTATAAACTAAGATGCATTAAGTAAACACTTTTGTAGACTAATTCCACTTGAAGCTTTTAATTTTCTTTTGATGAAACAATTTTGATACCTCATACACAGCAAAAAAAAAGAAAAAGAAAAGAAAAAACATAAAAAATAAAGCTGCATTTAATCATTAGTTATTATTGATCTGTGGCTCTCTTCCACGTTGTGTCTTTTGTCCTGTCTCCCTCACCTCAACCCAACCGGTTGCAGCAGATGGCTGCCCCTCCCTGAGCCTGGTTCTTCCTGTTAAAAGGGAGTTTTTCCTTCCCACTGTCGCCAAGTGCTTGCTCATAGGGGGTCATTTAGAATGTTGGGGTTTTTTCTGTATTGTTGTAGGGTCTTTACTTTACAATATAAAGCACATTGACATTGCCTTGTTGTGATTTGGAGCTATATAAATAAAACTGCATTGAACACTTTACTGATACAGATGCAGAATGTGGTTGACACACAAGGCCCTCCTGTAGCACCTTCAACATTTAACAGTGATGCTGCTTAATAATGCTGCATTTGGTTGAATTAAGTAGACCCATTTAGGTAGCTGTAAAAGCAGTTTGCCAGTCAGAACCTGGCATTTGAAGCAGTCCCTGGCTCCAAAAAGGCCATTTGATTTTTATCCATCCTTTAGATGCATTAATTAAAATGAACTAAAACCAACAAAGAAGCCTAAAACAGTATTTAATTGCTGTGTTTAAAGGTCTCCGAAATCAGCACAACTGCATTAATGACTGAACTGCGCACGTTTGCTGGCTTCTAAGGCAATGAGTCATTTTTATAGCAATGCTTGCAAAGATGACTCAGATATTCCACGGGTACTGCAGAAGTTATTTTTCTTGTTTTTGGGTTTATCTGCCCTGTGTAGAGGAGAACAACTGAAATGAAACGACACCGTGCTTTCCAGCCTGCTTTCATGTGTCACTGATTGACCTCAATGGATAAATCTCCCATTCCCATTTTGACAATTTTTGTTTGCAGCCATCGCCAAGCAACCTCACTTATCAGCTTAATCTCAAAATCAGATTTCCTCATGTTCCCGAAACACCTGGGTTTGTGCTTTTACAGGGAATAATGTGGCGTCTTGCAGGGCAGGTTGCTATTCTTATTGTTATTTATAACCCTAAATTGGGTCAGGCCAAAACAACATATCTTATTTGTATTCCCACAGCAACAAAGGAGGTGTTTGTGAGAGACAGCAAAAGAAGCTCCCGCGAAGGCAAGAGGAACAGCATTGCCAGCGTCCACTCCAGAACAGAACAAATCACTCGACTGAGCGGCAAGTCCTTCCAAATCATTCACAGAATTGTTTTTCTAGTGAATGCAAACATAGTTGGATTGGTAACATTTAATATTTAAGGGTTTTATTGCAAGTACAAACTGTGAACTTGTACTTCCTGCTTAAAAATTGCTCTTTTTTGTTTCTCACCTAGAAAAGTTCACGAGTAAAGTTGAAGGTAGGTACTTTATTTTGCCCTCACTAGTTCCATCTTTGTTTTTCTACCACCAAATGGATGTTTTTTTTCATTTTTTCTTACACCTATTGTTCCCCAGTTATTAAATTAATTGAGTTAATTTGACTGTTTCACCTCAGTGGCCATTTTGAAAAGAGGGGCACAAACAAGAGCTTTGTCTTCCCTTTCACTGCACATTATCTCACATGTCTGTGACCCCTCAAATTTTTGCCTTTCATCATGAAACTGGTTTTCAGTTAGAACTTGGTTTTTTTTTTAATCATTGTGAATCCTGTGTCCAAAGCTTTTGTTTATCACTATTTTCCTCTTGAGTCAGGCCAAGATTCATGAAATGAAAAAAAAATTGTTGCCACTTTGAGGAATGAGCTAGTGCAGCTGGCCAGTTTAACACTTAAGTTATATTTGATCAGCCCATTAGTGGTGCTGAAAAGCATGCTCAGCAGATCTTTTACATATGCATAGATGATAAATAACGCTGAAGGTTAACGTCTACTCCAGACATAAGGAAGAACCCCAGTGTCAGCGGGAGGGGATCCGCGGTCATCACCGGATGGAAGCTGATCAGACAGCAGTTCCTGGCACTCTTTATTAAGCGCTTCCACCACGCCCGAAGGAGCCGCAAAGGACTCATTGCCCAGGTAATGGCCTCAGTCTGTCATCTTGATGGATTGAAGGGTTATACTAGTAGGGTTGCATGGGAGGATCAAGGTAGGATTGTGCAAAATACATGTTAGCTTTCAAAATCAGTTAATGGCATATATGATTGAGTGAGCTAATTTAAAATCTGGATGGAAAAGTCATCCATCTTGATGGAGTCAATAGTTGTGGAATTTAAAATGTTGGGAAAGAAATCGACACTGACGGCAGAATGTAAGTGTTGAAAAATGTGAAGGGCGGCGTCCAGGATGATGTAGCATCATGTCAGTAAAGTGCATGTCCGATGATCATCTTTATCTCCCGCGGCACGCATTACGCCAAAGCGCACCCGAGGGGACAAAAGTCAGGGTACGACTGCTGCTGTGGGGGAGATTTTAATCTTTAGATTCAATCAGTCAATTTCTGTAATCAGAAAAATGTCAATATCTGAGACCAGGGATTTTTCAGCCTCACCTTTCCACCTTTGCAAAGGACAGCGCGCACAGTGCAGGCAGGAAGCCGTTAATCCATTTGTATGTAAGGTGCGCTGACAAAAAGTGTGGTGCTGCTTTCAGCTGGCTTCAGTAAGCACCATCAGTTTCACCTGATCACTCTGATTGGCACCAGAAAGCCAAAGTGACACTCATGATTTGTTTTTCCTTCATTTCACTATGTGCTAATCATGTGTTTTCATTAGCTATGTATTAAATGTGATTGCATAACAATTACAGAGATGACAGACTGCTGTTAGCTTATTAAGTGTATGTCTATATTATTTTGTTCCTCATAAACATAATTTCAGAAGTCAAAACCAATAAACAGACATAATTTAAACAAGTCAAAACCAATTTCAGTAAGCAGCAATTTCCCAGGTACTTCAGTGATTATTTCCTCAACTTCTAAAAAGTGTGTTCTGACTTAAAGTGTGCTTGTGTGTGTGGGCTCACATGCACACGCACACTCCCAATCTACATGTATAGTGTGCATGTAGATATCATGCAATTGCATCATATGTGACAGCTGCCATTGTGTCGAACTAATCATAACTGAAAACTAGGAGTGCAACTCATCCTTTCCTTTGTGAGAGAAACGGAAAGAGAGGAAGAGAGCACAATGTTTCACCTTTGTGAGGTATTGGTTCTTCTTGTAATTTGCTGCAGTACCAGTCCCCATTAGTCACTGTCAATCTCGGACGTCCCTCTTTAGTGGGGACGCAGAGCAGGATAGAAGGATAAGTGTGTGAATGTGGATGTACAAGAGTGCACATTGTCTGCAAGGGCACACCTCCCGGCACTTCCTCTTTATTCATTTGGTTAAAGCCCCCCCCCCCCCCCCTCCCTGTCATGTCAACAGCTCCCATTGTCAGCAGATATGATTGTGTAGTGAGGTAATCTCCTCCAATACAAATGGTTAGGGGAATATAAAGGGATTACGGTGAGAAACACAAAAGGAGTGATTTATGGGGCTGGAAGTTGGGGACGGGTGAGTCTTGGCAATGTCAGAATCGGGGAGAGGCAGTTATTGGTTACGTGGTGGTGGAGGACTTGAAGGCTTCTGGAGCTGAGTCTGAACTAACTGCAACTCCGCATTTAGGTAATAAGCAGAAAATATTTCATAAAGTTTTCATTTGTTCTATTTTAGTATTTGTAGTCTTTTTGTTTACAGTTGTGAACATTAACTTTTACTGGCGATAACAATAGATTTTATAGCTGTTTGTTATATTTTGAAAGGAGGCGGGGTATATTATGCTCATTTCCAATGCCATATTTTTATAACTGTACTTTACTGGAGTAGTTTTACATGACTAACAGTTCAAAATAGTACTAAATTAAATTAGTATTACCCTTGATGTAATGTTCTTCTGATTGGCTGCCCTGTGCAAACAGAGTGCTTCAAGAGGAGGTAGGTGTGGTTTCTGTGCTCACAGCTGGAGCTGTGTCCCTAAGATGGTGATGGTAATAACATGTAAAAATCATTAATATGAACGTCCACCATCATTGGCTTTATTAGGTACATCTGTTCAGTTGCCTGTCAATGCAACATTAATATAAAGCCAGTCACATGGCAGGAACTGAGCATCAGCATGGGGGAAGGGGTGATTTAAGTTTGAAAATGGTGCCAGACGGGCTACTCTCAGTATTTCAGAAACTGCTGATCTGCTGGGATTTCCCCACACAACCGTCTCTAGGGCTTTCAGAGAATTGTCCAAAAAAGAGAAATGATCCTCTTCTCTGGGTGAAAATGCCTTGTTGATGCCAGAGGTCAGAGGAGAATGACCAGACTGATTCCAGCTGAGCAGTAACTCAAATAACTAATGGTTACAACCAGGGCATGCAGAAAAGCATCTCTGAGCCTTGAAGCAGATGGGCAACAGCAGCAGAAGACCACGGCGAGTGCCATTCCTGCCAGCTAAGAACATAAAACTGGGGCTGCAATTCACACGGGTTCACCATAATTGGACAAAAGAAGATTGGATAATGTTGCATGTTCTGATGAGTCTTGATTTTTGCTGGAGTATTTGGTTGGCAGGGTAAACAACATGAAAGCATGGATCAATCCTCATTTGTGTCAGCTGTTCAAGCACTGTGACCTCCACAGTCACCAGACCTTTGGGACATGGCGGAATGGGAATTTCATAGTCATGTATGTGCAGCTGACAAATCTCCGACAAGTGTGTGATGCAGTCATGTCGATATGGATCTTTGAGGAATGCTTCCCGTACCTCGGTGAATCTATACCAGGAAGAATTAGGGCAGTTCTGAATGCAAACGGGGGTCCAACTAGCAAGATGTACCTAAAGCCAGTGTATATGATGGAAAAAAAGGAAAAGCCCCCTTTAAGACATCAGAAAAAAGATTCAATGTGCTGCTGTTATCCACTTTAATGCAAGTTGCAGCATTCAATTTATTATTCACCAATGAAATTGGATTGACACGAATGGCTGTTTTGGAGAAGCCTATTTGTAATGAGGCTTTTTAACTTTTCTGGAAAAAAAACAACAACAACACATCTTAATCATGTTGTGTTTTTACCCATTTCACATATAATCCCATCCTCTACTTTAAATCCCCTCAAAACTTGAGAATGCGATAAACTCATGCATTGTTCATGTGAGTGCTTTGGCTTTGTGAGCATAATGACTTCTCCCTGTTTTTTTTCTTTTTTGCTGATTTCTCTCAATGGAAGAAGTGCTAGCTGTCACCTGCAATTACTGTAGAGAGAGAGAGACGGAGCAACAGAGCAAGAACAGTTCCTCTTTTCTTTCTGCCATTAAGCTTTTCAGTCTCATTGCTGCTCTTTATCTTTCCTCCAAGCACATTTCCATGGCCAAAGCTCCATGTAGTAAATTCAGGATTTCAATTGTAGCATCTTGAATTGGCCTTGCAAATTGCATGCCCCGCAATTAATCAAGTGTGTGCAAACCTCCCCTTTGCCGCCGAGCGCACCCCGACCTATGAATGATTAAACAGTAAAGATATCTCGCATTTTTTTCCCTCACAGACCTTTTTGTCAGCTCTAACAATATAATAAAAAGCGAATTACATGATGAAGAAAAGAGGATTTGGGGTGGGGGGGTTAGTAGGGTGGCAGCATCTGTTTTTCTCTCTTTTTTTTTCTTTTTAAACACGCACAAAAGACAAGAGAATTGCGAGAAACTAATTATATCTGAGTGGCCAGATGATGGTGGCAGTGTTGGAAGTGTTTAATCAAACTCATAAAGCATGGAGAAGTGCCCAAACAAGTTGGCGGGTAGCATATTAATGTGCACACATTAATGCGTCGCTCCTGCGCTATTGTTGATTGCATCAGTCGGACCGCACCGGGTAGGCTGTAATAACAGGAAGGGGGCTCGGGGAGGCGTAGCGGTGAAATTGATCTCTCGTTGACCGTTTGAGCACCAGGATGCTCGCACGTGTAAACATGCACCTGTGTCACTCGAGCAGAGATCCTAAAACAACTGCACAATAATGATTGTTTGCACTTATTTAAAAGAATCCAGCTCTGATGTGATCCTTCACTGTGTATTGTAACATTATATCGGTGATAAAAATGAATGCAGCTTGCTTCCACCGATAAAAACGAACCACGTTCTCCTGCATCTGTGCGCTGTGCAGTATCTCCATGATTAAATGAAACTTCAAGGCTAAAAATGTGAAGGATTTCTGTTTCTGATTTTGCTCAAGAAACTTTGGAAAGTTTCATTTTTTTTATATCTTTTTTTTCTATCTGCTGCAATTATTTCCTTAGACTTTAGTAAAATCTGTTTTTAATTGATTTCTGTAACATTTTACTTCAAAAGAGCTTCAGATGTGAGATAAATGTCTCGGGCAGAGCAGAAACTGTTAAAAAAAAAAAAAAGTAGGGATTTCTGACTTTAAATTTGTCACCATCCTCGTAGGTGGTCTTGCCTGCTGTTTTCGTGTGCCTGTCTCTGATCTTCTCCCTCATCGTCCCACCATTCACCGAGTATCCGAGGCTGGAGCTGCAACCCTGGATGTATGGCCTGCCTCAAACCACCTTTTATAGGTAACGGCATTAAATTGCAGCATGCAATGATTAGTGACTTTGCTCGGATATCAGTTATAATGGCATTTTAATCGGGCTCACCCTAGATTTTAATTTAGATTTGAGTGTTAACAACAACCTGTGATTTATTGATTCTTCTTTCAAGTTTAATACATACTGCTGCTGAATGATGTCATACAAGAGTAACATCAATAAGGTTATTGCCATTTTGTGAAACAGTATCAACATGATTTTTACAGCGAAGAATCTTCTAACAAATGATTTTTACTGTTATCGGAGGCAGATGGTGTCTGAATAATTTAAAGGAGCAGTGGGTAGTTGTAATAGCAAACATTGCTGAGTAGATAAACAAGAGACTGCAACTCTGTAGGAAAGTTAAACTTCAGAGATAGGAAATCAAAGCACAAAAAAATGTTACAGAACAGGGCTCGCTGTTTTATTTGTGAGCGATTATCTCGCTGAGGACATCAATCTGGACAACGTCCATCTTTGGCTGCAGCTCGTTATCATTGCAAATGAGTGGCATAGCTTGTGACAAGGCCCAGCTTTGCAATAAGTAATAAGTGTAGCCTCATGAGAAACTGGCTCATTCAGGATAGAATCACAACTCTTGGTCAGAATGGGAAAGCACTTCAGAAGAAATGTGGCACACGCTGATGTGTGCCACTGTAAGTCACTCCATCTGATACTGGTGTGTTGGTGTTGATACTACAGCATCGATTGTAACTGAATTGTGTAAATGGACTGGTATTTGTATAGCGCTTCTACTCTAATTGAGCTCTCAAAGCACATTTCATTACAGGCCCCGTTCACTCACACATACACATTCATATTGTGCTTATGCCCCAGCACCTTGACTAACTCGGGCAACTCGCGACAGATGACCCACTCTAACTCCTGAGCCACAGCCGCCCACCATCGTGTGGCAGTGATATCATAGCTTTGCGATTTAGGGGGAAAGTAAAAACGAAGCCAAATGGAAAATACTTTTGGAATTCAGGTGAGGTATTAGGCTGTGATTCACCAATGGGTCTAAACAAGGAACTTAATGGAGAATGGGGTTTACTTCCTCTGTGAAGTGAAAAGTAAATGCTTCCTATGGACTTAATTTACTTTAGCTGTTTTTTTGGACGTTTTGTTTTTTGTTTTTTTGCCTTTTGTTATTATTCTCTGCACTTCACGGCTTTTCTTTAGTTCGATTTAGGCAACAAAAATACTTGGATGCTTTTAAATAGACAATTTTATAACTTGTTAGAAAACCCTGAAGACATACTGAAATACTTTTCCAATTTTCCTTTTTCCCACGAATTTGAGAGATGATAATGATCTAGGAGCAAGATCACAGTATGATTTTATAGTTAAATACCTCCATGTTCACACCAGTGAAGTCTAAATTACTGTAAAATGGGCCTTTCACTATAACAACCTGAATGCTGTAACAATTTAAGTAATATTTGCAGCGTCTGTCAAGGCCAACAAACTAATCAGAATTCATATTTGTTCATGTGACAAAGAGATGTTGTTGCTTATTCGCTCTACAGGTATTTCATTTCCCTTGGAAGCACTTTGTAGAAATTTGCTCAGAGGATATCGAGACATAATAAGTAATAAGTGTAGCCTCATGAGAAACTGGCTCATTCAGGATAGAAACACAACTCTTGGTCAGAATGGAAAAGCACAGTGTGCTTTCATTTGATGTGATCTAATATAAACCCTGCATTCTAGTACAGGACTCAGATCATAAACTTTAGATTTGGTTCTGTTTTATTTCCGTTACCGCTAAATGAAACATTTTAATGCTCTTTTGCAGCTGAATTTTACAGTTGATTTTATAACACTTTATGTAATTAACAAATCACTTCCTGTAGATTCAGTTGATATAACTTGTTTTACCCTCCTGCATCAATTTACTCAGCTAAAACACATTTTGTGCTTTGTGGTGTGGTATTCTCGTGTCTTTCTTCAGAGCACAGTTTTGGCATCACATACTGGACATACTTAATATATACTGTAGATATCTGTATGCAGTTTAAGGACATAGTGCTATTATTATTATTTTTTTTAAAACCTTCATCTATCCATGCAACCTTTTTCTGAACAGCTTATCTAATTCAGTCATGGGGGGTGGGGAGGGGGGGTCTTTTCCATCTGACATTGGGCAAGAGACAGGGTACACCCTGGACAGGTTGCCAGTCTGTCACAGGGCTAACGCAGACAGACAGATTACCATTCGCACTCACATCCACACATACAGCCAATTTAGAACTACCAATTAATCTAAAGTCCACACAGAAAGGCCCCAGCCTGTGGACTGTGAGGAGACACTGCTAACCACTGCACCGCTGTGCTGCCTTTTTTTTTTTAAGTTTTCATTTTTGCACCAGCTTTTTCTTAGAAGTTAAAACTGAGGCCGTAGTTACCGACAGCCTCAAAACTTGTCACCACACTTCGAGCTGTTAATGCAACATTTAAAATCTTAAAAAAATGTACAGTGAGCCCACATACATCAAAGTTCATAAAACTGAACAAACATTTATTCAGTTACTTATTTTTCCTGTGCTGAAACATTTAAATGCATTGCTGTCGCTCTCCATGGTCCTGAAACATACAACTTCAGTCTTGGTCTTTCTCTCTGTCGCTCTCTGTCTGTGGTGCTAATTCATTCAAGTCTCTTTCCACAGTGCTGAAACCAAAAGAGTCGGGATGCTGTGTAAAATAAAAACATAATGCGATGATTTGATTTTGCAATGATTTTGTTGTTTTTCTTTTTGTTTTGTTTTTTAAATGCTCATTTTGAATGGCTAGTAATGAATTGTTTTTAAAAAGTTGCAGTAACAAGAAAAGGCACACAACTAATTAGACGATACAACCTATTCTTTACCTACATTTATATATTTTGTTTTTATCACTGTTGTATATGTATAGTTTTGCACTCTGTGCCTGTGGCACTTCTGCTCTCACTTGTTATTTATTGTATTGTACTATTTTCTTGCTGCTGTAACATAATAATTTCCCTTGTGGGAAAAATAAAGTATCTATCTATCTATCTATCTATCTATCTATCTATCTATCTATCTATCTATCTATCTATCTATCTATCT
>JAVDPK010001053.1:118583-141337 GCA_034780415.1 Cichlasoma orientale | reverse complement strand
ATCTATCTATCTATCTATCTATCTATCTATCTATCTATCTATCTATCTATCTATCTATCTATCTATCTATCTAAAAAGACAACTTTGCATTTGTTCCTTGGACTGGCGGCTTGCGTCTCTCATCACGTGGCCTTCATTTGACTTTCTTATCTTCAGTTCTTCTACGATGTGCCATTTTGACTAGATAAACTATTCATTAGTTCCAGTGTTTCTGTGTTTATTCGCAAGTCTTCATTTTACAACTGTCCAATACTTTTATTATCTTTAATAACATGATAACCCAGCCATTGTTAATAGCAAAACAGATGGCTGCACATAATCCATTTTTACAATCGGACCACTTCAATTGCACTCACTGGTGGCCAAGAAAATGACCGTGTGACCTTCATCGAGACGCTGCTAAATGAGACAATGAACACTGTATTAATCCAAATGGTTGGCTGGGCTGTGGCCAATGCTGGCAGAAAGCCATCGCTGTGGTCTCTATGAAGCACTGTGTTTTAACTCCCACAGTACCCTTAAGATAAAGGGCAGAGTGTGTGTGGTTAGTAATGAGAATAGAATTGCAATGTGAAGACTGTTTAACTGAGACAGAGCTTAGATATGTACAGGACACACGGATAATAATAAAGGCTTTGAGGATTCTGTACACAGAATCTTGATCAGGCTCGTATCGGTATGTGCTTGCACTGGACTCGAGCTACAGAGAACATCACTTTACAGTCAATAACCTTTAAATAAGTCATGTCAAAGAAGTTTTGGCTGTCTGGTCAAAGAACAGAGTTGATAAACTCAAAGATTTTTCTCTCATTCACAATTACGCTAACTCCAATGACACTGAGCATTGCTATTGAGTGTTTCACCACATCTAATCCACGAGGCTACATTTTTCATTTCCTCTCAGGGATTCTTGAGTGTAAAGATTTGTTTAAGATTAATGGTCACTCCAATATGGAACTGGTTGTGAGGTTTCATTCCTAACATAATGACAGATTTCAGAGATTTATAGCAGTCATGTTAGTTGGTTTGGTAGTATTATCACACTGACTAACTAGGATTATAATAATGGCTCAATACATCTGTCACTCCCTGAAGTGATTTTAGTACCTTCCCTGAAACATAATGACTTAGTGTAGTGTTAATAAACTCTACATCTCTTTACACATCTAATGATATTGTGCACTTTAGTAACAAATGTCTTCACTTTTTCTGTTTCTTTTTTCTTTCTTTTCATTTTTTGTACAGGGAGCCTGTGAATGCTTAAAAAAAAAGATCTCAAGATGTCTTAGTACTAAACGTGTATTTAAGACATTTTAAAAGTCCTTAAAGAGGTCCTACTGTTGTTATTTTTGGCAACTCTACACATGTTACTGCATTGTTAAGGTCTAGCTTTGTAGTTCTAAATCCTTCTGGGTTTTTGTTTTGTATATCCACAAACATATCACAGTAGCGCAGTGCGATTAACTAACGTAATGGTTGTAGCTTATGCGTAAAAAGCAAAATAAAACAAAAAACTTAATCCCAGATGCCTGGGCCTCACTGCGGGTCAGTTTTGGCAACACACTGATGGAAAGTGTTTAATGATGATAGTGAAGAAGATGGTTTCGCAAGTCCGCCTACTCCCTGCTCTTTAGTCTGTGGAAGTGGGAAGATGCTCATTTAACAACAAATACCTTGAGAACACACAACCGGGGATAGGACTGCCAATTATAGAGTGGTCTCAGAGTAGAGCTGCTACTCCTCCACAGGCCAGTTGAGTTGGTTTGGGCATCTGATCAGGATGCATTCTGGACACCTCCTAAGTGCATGTCCTACTAGGAGGAGGGCCCCAAGACCCAGGACATTGCTGGGAAGGTTATGTCTCTCGGCTGGCCTGAGAATGCCTTTGTGTCCCCCCAGACAAGCTGGGGGAGGTGGCTGGGAAGAGGGACTGCTGCCCCTGTACCCTGGACTGGATAAGCGTCAGAAAAAGGATGCATGGATCTTGACAGCAACAGTTACTCATGGTGGTTAAAAATGGTGCATGAACGCTTTCACTGCAAGTGTATTGTTTTAAACTTACCAGTGACTGATGATATATATATATATATATATATCAAGCCCCAAGCTTGGAGGGGGGAAAAAAAGACCGCCCGTAGGGGCGAGCTGGGATTTTATATACAGTATATAGTACAGTATATGCAAAACTCTTCAGCCACCCCACATTTCTTTACATTTTTGCTTTTTTTAACACTGACCTATGACTCATTCAATCATAAAAAAGGTGCCAAAAAACCAGTTATAAATTGTATCTTTAAACACTTTATTACTAGTAGCCTGTTGCAAAAACCACATCATTAGGTCCCATTTCTTTAGTTGAATCTGTGAAAAATGCCAATGCTAACACAGTTTGACAGACATAAAATAGTATGTTCCCAAAGAGCTGTTAGCTGAAAATCTTGGCATATCACAGCATGATGTCCAGTGTAGCCATAAAAAAATTGGGGAGAATTGGACAAGTGTTGGAGAAAAGAACTAAAATAAACAAAACTATGTACAGTATCTATCTACATCTACAAATGAGCAGTATTTGAAAGTCATGACCTTAAGAAATAGGGAACAATCCAGCAGAGACCTGACACAGGACCCGAGAGATGCATCTGACCCTTCAGTTGATTCATCCATTTTTGTTTATTTGCTGATGCATTATCAGAAATGATGCATCGGTAATGCATCTTCCACCATCAGTGGAAGGGTGGTTATCATACTGCATACATACGGCATACTTTAGGAAGGGAAAAACGGTGGTGGCTCTGTGGGGTATCTTATTAAAATTGAGGGACTTGTGAATGCAGAAAAGTGCCATCAGTTCCACCATGTAAAGTATCTGATGGCTTCATTTTTCAGCATGGCAATGATCCCAAACACACTGCCAATGCAGTAAAAGTATACCTAGATAGAAAAACACACAATGAAACACCATCAGTCATGGACTGGCCTCCCCAGAGTTCAACATCCAAAGAAGAGCTTTGAATGTCCTTCAAGGAGCTTGGAGAACTATTCCTGAAGACTACTTAAAAAACAGGAAAGCTGCCCAATAAAGGTGATCAGACCAAATATTGACTTTCAAACTCATTAGAATTGTACAAACTCTGTTTTTGTCTTCTATACTGTATTTGTACATGTTTCAATAAATCATTGCACCCATTTCCTATTTTCTTAGCAAAATATAAAGAAATGAGGGGTCTTTAACATTTCTAAATTTTACCATAGTTCTGCCACAGCAGGCCATTGTCCAAGTTCATTCTCTTTCATAATGCCTGTTAATACTTGTTTGTCTGTTTTATTGACATTGTGACAGACTGGCTGGCGCTCATGGATTAAAGTGATATGTGGACCTTCTGTGAGAGATTAAACTGAAATATTTAATGATGAATTTTTCATTATTATATTCTGAATTTTGCAGCAACGATGGACCGGGAAATGCCGAGGTGTCCCAGGTGGTGGAAAGCTTGGTGAACAACCCTGGCTTTGGGACGCGCTGCATGAATGGAAACCCTATACCGTAAGTACGCTGAGCATACAAGAGTCACAAATCACGTGCCAAAAGAATCCAGCCAAACATCAAAACCAAATGATACTGACAGAGTCTGAATCTATGCAAGCTGTGCGTGTTTGACGAGTTGTTGTACATTTGTGTATGAGCCTCGTTCCAACAAATCCAGCAGCAGGCATTGAGCTAGATGTAAAAAAAAAAGAAGAAGAAGCAAACCCAGTGCACTCTGAAAGTCTGCTCTGCAGGATTTTGAAAACCAATCTGTAAGAACAAATTTGATCAATAAATAATAAGCTTTCTCCGCAGTCTTGATCGGGATAAGTTGAATAATGAATACCTGTTTAAACCTACAGTATGTGGCCTGTTATGCTTGTATTATTGCATTATTGTATTATTAAAACACAAACTATAATCTTTTAATTGAGTGTTTTCTTCCCAGTAGTCTTAAAAATATAAATATTACTTAGGTGTTTCCACACAACAGTTATACCAGTGTTTAAGAAAAGAGGAAATAAGGGATACAGTGTTGGAGGTAAGTGGCAGGAGTCAGTGGTTTCCAATGAAATGTTCATGTTTATGTCATTGTTTTCCTGCAGGACTTTACCTTGTTCCTCCAGGAAGGATGATTGGTTCACTCCCTCAGTGGATCAGTCAGTCACTGACATCTTTCTGAATGGAAACTGGAGCATGTCTAACCCCTCCCCTGACTGCGAGTGCAGCACTCCTAAACGGAGAATGATGTTACCTGACTGTCCGCCTGGTGCGGGCGGTCTCCCTCCACCACAGGTTAGTTAGTCTCTGACTCCAGAACTTGTGTCTCTCAGCGGTGTAGTTGGTGGATCAGCCTGTATGGGAATTTATGGATTTATAAGATCGATCATGTGCAACAGTGAATGTGTCAGTATCTGTCTGAGGTCTGTTGAGCAAGACATTGAACCGCTGCCTATTAGGGGGCCACTGTTCCCGCCTGGATGTGCAGCTTTTTTCTCTTTTTTTTTTTTTTTGGTGAAATGCATACATTTACTGAATGTGTGTCATGGAGGGATAAACTGCAGTAAGAGAGTGGAGTGGTCTAAATGTAAAAAAAAAAAATAAAAATAAATCAGTGACACAACAGTACAATAAAAATGCTTATCATGGAAGCTTTTGGCTTGCAGGCTGAAAGTCCCAGTCAGCATCATTTTGATTTGAGAACGTAAAGGTACTTACTAACAAGGAATTTGCATTGCATTGCAAAATGTAAATCAGCCTTTTGTGCTGCCTTCCTTTTGTGAACTAGCGAGCATGCATGGAAATGGGGCCAAAATTGATTCCACTGAAAATATACCGAATTGGCCATTGCAAGTGATTCAGCTTGTTCCACATACCTGTTAAAATTCTCTTTAACTATACCCATAGTGTGTCCTTTCAGATATATCCCAACTTTCAACCTTGTAGAGTCCCCTAGGACATTTCATAGCATGCAGTTCCAGAATAGAATTTGCAAAGGACCTCACCTTTTCTGCTCAAACCACAAGTCCTGGGAGCTTTGCATGTCTCATCCTCCACAAGTCAATAGCAATCCTCTATGGACCATTACTTTAACACTATACATGGCAGTATGCAGCTGGGGCAAATGTTGCATGGACTGACCTGGAGGGGTTTGATCCGGGCTGGGATCGATTGGCAAGTTAGAGACCCCACATCACTGCCTGCCAGCCACCACCTGCTGACTGAACCAATCACGGCACAGAGCGAAAGTGGTGTCTCATTTGGAGCTAAATGATTTGCACTGCTGTCTCCCAATGATAATGAGAAATCTAAGCTTGAGTGAGAATGGCTGGAGAAGCTGTCACTGCACTCCAGTGTCATTTTATTAGAGATGGCTTTGTCTGTTTGCTCAGGCTTTGTGGCATGTGCCTGCATTTTAAGAGATTAGAATTTGAATGGCTCATAGCTAACCCCGTCTAAATCTGCCAATATTTTCTGTCTCTTGGAGACTTACGACAGTTGAGAATTTGTTTGTAGTAGTTTACCCTGGAAACGAGCAGGGGAGCCCTGATGCCTAATGCTTGAGATTTGGCTTTGAAATATTACATTTACAGAAGCTAATTCATAATTTTACATATGATCATTATTCCTAGATGTTGAGGTCTGTGCTGATTACTCCTGCAAGGCTGATAGCTGACATGTTATTATCATTATCATCAGTGTTGCATGAGCTTGCGTTAGCCCTGTGACAATGACAGTCATGCTGCTTTTGAGAAATGTTTTGAAACCTATTTTGGGAAATTGGGTAATAGCTAGGAAAGTGTGCAGCCTAGTGATTCCTGGTTTTCCCCTGGAGGCTGGAAGGTTGGCCATGACATCCGGTCTTCACTATACAATCCTGAAATGCTGTTTTGATATCAACGGTTGATCAAAACTTCTTCACGACTGCAGGATCTACCAACATCCCATCTCTTACATATCTCACATTTAACGAGCAGCTAGGTAGCTAGATGTTCTTTTGCTTATTTTTTAACATTTTATGGACCATCTACCAACTATGTCCACCAAATACAGTCCACTCCTTATTTGTTAGGAAAAAGGGAAACGGGTGCAGGGATTTTTAGAAATATGCAAACATTAATGCAGCAACACAAACTTGAAAGTCAATATTTAGTATGGCCACCTTTATTTTTCTACACAGCCTGAACTCTCAAAATTAATTTTAAACTGCATTGTTATATCATCTTAGTACTTAGTACTCACAAATAACTGCACATTACAGTGTTAGGGAACTCTCTTAATGATTTGTGTGTCTGAAATAGAAAAAAATATATATTGGCAGATATATCCGATTTTTTTAAATATCTGAATCTGTCTTAAAAATCCTTCTCCCATACTATTTCCATTTCTTATACTATTCATCATTGTAGATAGTTTTTTTAGGCCCACCACTTTTTCTTTCATGCTCCACCTGTCCCATTTCCTACATTTCTTTGAGGGACACACTGCACACCATGCTGAGATATGCCAAGTTTTCAGCTAATGGCTCTTTGGGAATCTTTTTAGTTGCAAAATACCATTTTATGCCTGTCAAACTGATATCTTTGGCATTTGTCAGATTCAACTAAAGGAAAATATGCTTTTGTTATAGAATGCAAGTAACAAAGTGCCTAAAGATACAATTTAAAATTGTTCTTTCCTAAGTTGTCTGTTATGTGTAGACACAGCGCCGGTTCATCCTCTGAGTTAGGCACCGTTTTTAAGCTTGAACAATTCATAGGACAGACAGGACCTCTGAAAATGGTTAGGCACAAGGACTGGACTGAAAAGAAAAACTTTGAAAGGCTTTCAGAAAGCCTGGAGAACTGTTGCTCAAGACCACTTTGAAACATTACTAGAAAGTCTGGCTCCTTGGAAGCAAAATATAAAGAAATGAGGAGTGGCACAAGACTTTTGCACAGTACTGTAGTTACCACTGGATAATGCTACCGTATGACCACTACAGCAATGCACAAAAGACAGAATCAAAATAAGTTTCCTCAAGGTGTCAGCTTCTTTATGTGCGTGCTGTAAGTTTTAAACAGTAAATGTAATATCAGTTTTTCAAAGACATTAGACATTTAGTCCTTTTAGCCTTGGTTCAGTGAGGAGAGAAATGAAAATACTGATCAAGGCACATGAAATGAAATTATTTCGTTTCATAACTGATGTGGCATTTCCAACTTTAATCTTTGATGGATTCGGAGACGTCATTTTAGAAGTGTAAAAAAGATACTGGTTCAAAAAAGGGACCGCAAAGTCGATAACCTCCAACAAGCAGGACATTAAAAGACACTCTCTAAAACTGCTGGGCTCATTTGGCACTCATTTATTCCACCCCTTAGTCCTTACACTTTGCCTATATGCAGTACGGCACTATGCAGTCAGCACACTTGCACACTCTGCATTGATCTGTAGTTCTTTGTTGAACTTGTGAGTCTCGCTGTGTGCTCCTTTCTATGACACGGCCCTCCAGGGCTATTTAAAAGGAGCACCTGTCCACGGATCATGTTAAAGGATGATTGTTGAGACACTAAAACAAGAGGAGTGCCCTTTGTGTAACCTTTTCCCATCCCTGATGTTCAGTCTTAGCTTATGACAGCGCTGTCAGGAGTCCCCCATTTGTTAAAGTGTTATTCGTGTCTTTGTATCTTCCCAGTACCCTGCTAGGCCATCAAGGTCTTTCTTTCCAACTCAAAATTTTTTTTCTTACTCTTTTCCTCTTCTCCCCACGGTTCTCAATTTTCAAACAACCCTAGCCCCCCCCCCCTCATTTTTTGCACTTTTATGCCTGATTATTTTTTTCCTCTCATTTTGTGAATTGCTCCTACTTTGCTGCTTAACTGGATTTCTGCTTTATCATGTCATACTCTAAGTGGCTGGTAGTTTTAGTACACTTAGCCACAGTAAAAAGACCATTTGTGAATGCCAGTTCTTGCTTGCATCTTGTTAAATTCACTTGCATCATTTCTCATTTATTTATAACATAATTTTCATTCCAATCCAGCACCTGTAAATGGACTTACATTTTTGCATGGAAACAACCTTGAGGACTTTAAGGTTTTATTGTGTAACAATCTGCCACAATGGGTAAAATTATTTTAAATTTAGCTTGAGAATAGAGCAGAAGGGGGAAAAAATAAATTGGTGGAGAATTGGACAATGGTAAGAGGAAGAACCCATTACATTTTGGTGTGCATGCTTGTAGCACATAAGCACCACCAGTGGCACAAATGACACAAAGTTGAGTACACCTGTGATTTCCAGATGCCCTAATTGTATGACTGTAGCTGTAAAACAAGAACCTTCTCTTTGCTGGCTGCATCATGGAAAAGAAATTGCTAGAGGAGGTAAAAAAAAAATTGACCGTGAGACTTCACAAGCATGAAAAATCAAGAGTTGTAGAACAAGCCATAGTCAGAGCCACGGTGGCCATACTAAATTGACAGCAAGGACATCCTAAAAAACATACGAGCAAGTGCCTCACACTTGGCATAGGGGCATTCTGGGGAAAGTGAAATTACTTTGTCAGTTCACACAGTGTGAAGGACATTGCATGTATAGACAGGGCAAAAAACAATCTCTGCTTGAGCTTCAGCACGATTTAACTTTGCTAAAGATCACAAACAGCAGTCTGATTAGTATTGGGAACACATTCTTGGGCCAGATGAAACCGAGATAAATTAGTGCGACGCTGTGGCCGGCACGCTTTCACCTGGCCAGGCCTAGCACAGTGAGATGCATAATCTCGACAGTAAATCACAGAGATCAGTGTGTGATGATAACTAGCTGAGTGGAAAAAACCGTGGGGACATGGCATTCATCAGCCTCGTCCCCCTAAAAAAGGAGCTCCCACACAGTAAAACTTCATTAGAGACCGCATTTCCTCCAGCATTAAGTTGTGATGTTTCACAAGTATGAATTTAACCAATTAATTTCCACCCCCTTGCTTTTTCATACAGTCATTTCTTAGATTAGGCTTGAATAGGAGTGAACAGTTTCATTGAAATGTTACTTAGAATGAAGTTTAGTTTCTAAGGTCATAGATAGAACAGGAAGTGAGTAACCATAACTAAAAACAGGGAAACTCAGACACAAAACTAAACTTAACATGGGGAGAGACACAGAATAAACTAAAGTGTAATAAGGAAACACATGAAGATCAAAATGGAAACGATAAACTAAGAGCCAAAGACAGAATATTTAATGGTGAACAAGAGCTCAAAATCCATAAACTCAAAACCTAGGACACGCTAAGTCTCCTGACTTAAATTCAATAGAATGTCCAAAAAAAACAAAAAAAAAACAAACAAAAGGTACAGCAACACCACCCACTTCACGATAAAGCAGTTGGGGAAAAAAGGGCCACTCAGAAATTTGCACGACCCCGGTATGTGCCGTGCTAAGAGTTGATGCTGTGATTAAAAGTAAAACTAGGCACACAAATGATTTAAAATTTAAATATTTGAATTGCAGGAAAATAAAACTTGTTCTGATATAAATACTAACATAGTAAACTGTTAGTTTTCAGTTAGGTAAGAGCAGATATCCCACTGTTAAACCTGCACAGGTGCTTATCCACTTCTCTTGTATACTGTAAGTATAGAACTGTGACCTCTAGCCCTCGACACTTCGTTCTCCAACCTTTGAAGCCTCCCTGCTGTTAACTGCGAGTCTACCAGTGGGCCAAAACATAGGGTTTACTGTTTGGTATATAGTGTAGTACATAAGGCCATGATCCCACTATTAATGTTACCATCCACAGTGGTATACAGTACAGGTATCATTTTTCACACGGAGTATTGCTGCTTGTGATGAGTTATGATGGCATCACAGATATAATTAATTGAATATGTTGTGCATATCCTATCAATGATTTAATGTTTACCTATAGACAATCGTAGGTTGCTCTAAACTGACGCAAGTCCGAGGCATAGACCACCCACGGAAGCCGAACACATTGTGAGGATGTATTCCCTTTGACCGGAAAGCCTCCCGTGCTGAATAAATCATGACAAAGTGTACCGGCTTCACAGTAGTTTTCTTTTTTGTCTTTCATCCTGCCGAACCGCCGAATATGCCCTTGAGAAACTACAGAAAATACAAAAGAGAAAAAAAAAAAAAAAAAGCATGGACATGGCACCACAGGAGGCAGTGTGAAATCATTGTTTCCATGGTAATGGCAGGCAACAGTAAGCCCTCTATCAATTCTAAGGTATTGACTCTCATTCACTGGTGATATTTAACCTTCATAGATGAATAGGCAGTCATGCGTGCGAAGGAATTGATAACGCCGCCACTTTCAATGTATCAAGATTGATGTCTTTATCATTTGGAGACCGGCCTAACTACAGCTTGTTTGCAAATTACTCTCCATGGTCTCATCTATCAGCCTATTGAAGTTGGGCATTGGCTTATCATTTGGATGGAGACAAAAAAAAGAGATTGTTCTTCATGGGAAATACAACTAGTATTGTCTACCTTTGCTTCTTGGTCTGAGAATTTGCTTTAACAACGCCTTTAAGTGTTTGTTGAACTGAATTTATAATGTAATGTAACAATATTGAATCCATAAACCTTACATATGAGGGCGCGTGTTCTCTCTGACAACAGCTGTTAAAGTAATAAATCCAGTTAAGTGCTGATCAGCTCTAAACCCCACCAGTCCATCCTCAGCCAATGGTGAACAAAGCATACTGGCACATCCTTTCTCTGCTGAACCACTGCAGATTTGTCACTTTGACTCCCAACACGCGCAGATTCATTTTGGTGTAAAATGACCTGTCCACAGCCTCCTTCTCAGCAGAAAGCAAGAGATGCTCGAAAGCAAAAGCAGAAAGGTCATTGACTTGTGAGGTGAGGCAAATGGAGGGTGAGGAAGTCCCTTTGTTGGAGCTAAACAGAAGAAAAGGGATTTTAGATGAAATTCTGTCACCGGGCGTGTATGCTTGCAGCTCAATCTTTCTCAAGGGGCTTTTTCTTGTGGTTAGTAGGCGCATGTTTCTATCCCAGGACCATTAGCTATTATCTAATGCTCCTGTTCAGCTCAGTTTAAACTGATGTGATCATATTGGACACAATCATGCAGCACAGTGAGCAATGAATGAATCATGCACCGAACTGAAACGCATTGCCCAAAATGCGTCCTGTGACCCAGGTACACAAAAGTATACAATTGGCCACCTGCCACTACCAGCATGTCATGTTATAATGAGCTGAAGAAGCTCACAGCAATTAACACACGCAGAAGCATATGCTTGCGCATATATTGATCCAGCAGTATATCTCTTCCCTTTGCGCTCTGTTCAAAGTTTAGGTTTAAATTTGCTTTCTGTGCAAAAGTCTTCAGCCAGCCTCATTTCATTATTTTCTGCATCCAAAGCGCCAGACTTGTTAAAGTGGTCTTGAGCAAAAAGTTCTCCAGTTTTTCTTTGGACATTGGCTGTCCAAATCAATCAAGTCCATATACCTGACCATTGGTGTACCAAAATCAATTTTAAATTGTATCTTTAGGCACTTTGCTACTAGGAGCCTCTCACAAAAAATACATCATTTTGTTCCCATTTCTTTAGTTAAAACTAAAAAAAAATGCCAATGCTAACACAGTTTGTCACGCATAAAATTGTAGTTTTGCTTCAACAAAGTGATTTCCAAAGAGCTATTAGCTGAAAACTTGGCATATGTTGGCATGGGGTGCAGAGTGCCCTTGAAATATTTGAGGAAATTGGAGAAGTGGAAGACAAAAGAGGAAGTGTCAGGCTTAAAAAAACTAACTACAGCAGATGAACAGTATCTCAAAGTCATGTCTTTAATAAATAGGGAAAAAACTCTAGCAAAGACCTGACACAGGACCTGAGTGAACACACTGTCGCTACAGTAAAAGCATACCTGGATAGAAAAACACACAATGGGGCCCTATCAGTCATGGATTGGCCTCCCCAGAGCCCGCACTCAACAAGCAGTGCCAGCATCCAAAGAAGAGCTTTGAATGTCCCTCAAGAAGCCTGGACAACTTTTCCTGAAGTCAAAAAAATTTAGAAGAGAGTTCAGGCTGTGTTGAAGAATAAAGGTGTTCATACCATATTGACTTTCAAGCTCGTTAGAATTGTCAAACTTTTTGCTTTATATACAGTATTTCCATGTATGTTTGCACACGTTTCAGTAAACTGCTGCACCTATTTCCCATTATCCTAGGAAACATATTTTTTAAAAATGAGATGTGGCTCAAGATTTTTGCGCACTTGAAGTATTGTGATATCATGGCATGAGTCACTCTGACTTTCTCACCGTCAACGGTATTCAGGGGCAAAACAGGTGACTGTAGGATCTGCCATGTTTAAGGAAGGAAGATTCTTCCCCAAGATTGCTTTTCTTTGTGCACACTAGATAAAACTCATCTTTGAGGAACAGCACGATGTAACCAGTGGCAAGATTAATATGAACCCAGCACGGTCTCTTATCTCTCCAGTGCTCGAGTATGCCAGCTCATTCAACAGATTTGATTACTCCTTAGTTTACATTTCCCTCACCCCTTCTTGCTTACCTAGCTATCAAGCTGGAGAAGTGATGCCGTTCAGAATGCCAAACAGACTGAAGCTGTTTCCAGGTAATGAACAAGAGATGCAGACATAGGTATTACACAATCACATAATGTTCCCATTTCAGTCTTTTTGATGGGGAATATGGACGAAGGCCAAAATAATTAGACCCATGCCGACTGTATGCCCGGGTATAAACTCATTGTACACACAGTGGAGTGTAAACCTCTTATTTTTGGTTTTGTTTGTTTCTCAGTTCCTGTGGCTTTTCGAAAGGGATGCATGTTTGTTCAGAGATAAACCAAGGTTGCTGTGCCGTTCCTCCCCCTTATCTCTGATTCATAAGCCAGATGGGTCCTCGTCTTCCTCGACGTTCTCCTTCTGCTTGTTTTTTTTTTTTGCCTTGCAATTTGAGTTCTCCTCCTCCTTTTCTTTCTCCTATGCACTCTCCTCCAATTTTGAATTGAGCTTTCTATCCTCCATGCGATTCTCCTCCTTTGCTTTCCTATTTGTTTTTTCACAGTTTCTTTAATCTCTCTTCAAATCTTCTCCTCCCTGTTTTACCTCAACTTTCTCTTCATTTTACTGCTACTTCTGTACGCCATGATCGAGAACACTGTGCACTAAAATTAAAGCTTAAAAAAACAGTTGATTGGCAAGTATTATTGGTACTTGGACACAGACCCATTTAAAGTCATACAAGTGAGAAAGAAAGGGCATAATCCACAGAGAGATAACGGACACATGCAGGTACATACTACGTTTACCCAAAGCTCACACATCAAGCTGTTTGTACACAAGGACAGATAACCGGTGTAACTGGTGGGGGTGGCGTTGGTAAATTGCATTTCAGTCCAGGGGTCTCAATTGCACTTTATCAAGGATCACTCTACTAATTAGCATAGTGTTAGCTCTTTAAATAAGCAGGGCTAAAGCAGCTTGGGGTTGTTGCGTGTGTCTGTGTGTGTATCACTCTGCACAAGGTGGAGTGTATTCATAGCAATGTGTCGCACCCTCGCTTAATTGGTTGTTTGAATGTACCCATTTATCCACAGAAGGGTATCTAATTAGGGTCCTTTGACATTAGAAACAGCTTCCCCAGCTTTGGCAGGGGTGTAGATTTCAGCCAGGCTTCCCATAGCTAGGCTTAATTGACTATTATGATAAGAGTTGGGGGAATGCGCTCCACAGTGGAGTGGATAGATACCACCTGCAAAAACGCTCTTGCTCTCTAGTTTTGCTGCTTTTTGCATTGGCTGGATGAGTTTTGATGGGCGGTTGTATCAGCCGGAGTCTGTCTGCGGTCAGCCTGCCGGGTCAAGATGCCCTGCAACGCACAGGCGAAGCAAAGTGCTGTTATATCCTTTCATACAGTAAAATAAAATAAAAGCCACTGCACCTGTTTTGCATGAGTCCTGCATCAACAAACACTGCCTTTAGGTTATCCTTGCATTATTAAAACTACAGTGTGTTTGAGAAAGGTTTTCTGCATCTTAAACTCGAAGCCGCTCTAAGCAATGCTTTTTATATTAACAATGGATCACCTGACTGAATATTATGCGCGAAGTGTCACGGGTGCTGACGAACCCACGGATGATTATTACCGAACAGTTCCGTGGGGCATTTTGAGCTCATTGTTTTGCTTTTATGGTCTGCAGCGTTAATGCATTGCTCTGATGAATCTCATTTTTAGCAGCAGGAGGCAGTTGCCTTTAGTGAAAATAAAGCCCCACCGATCAACCCAGCTGTCCAGCAGAAACAGCAACAACTCAGCAAGTAGCTTCTTTTAGGTAGGGTTAAAAGGAGAGTGAATATTGTAGTAGTGTTCATCAGGTGGCCAGAAGCACGTCTATTAATACATCTGTTTGCTAAACCTTCCCAGTAGCAACTTTATGAATTTATGAGGTGATAAATCTCAGTATGATTTGTTTTTGGTGCCCCCAAGTGGTCCAAAAAACACTATTTTGACACAAATGGCAAAAACAATAGTTTGTCTGTGTTTCACAAGTTCTTTACTTCAACTGTTTTTTTTGTTTTTTTGTTTTTTTCCTTTTTCTCTTTTTTAACAGAGGATACAGAACACGACTGACACTTTGCTGAATTTAACCGGACGGAATATGACGGACTTCTTGGTCAAGACTTTTGAGAAGTCCGGTAAAACCAGGTAATGCATATTAGTGCGAATGTGTAACTGGTGGCGCTTGAGACGAGCGGCTCATTTCTGTCATTTTGTCTGTTCACGCTGCTGTTATGATATTGGTGCTTCTATTTTTGGAAGAATATGAATGAAAGGACAAACTCCTGCACACCGTGCTGTCGTTTCCATCTCTCCTCATTACGCAGTTATCGTGTTTTGACAAATCCTGCTGGGCCGCTCTTTGATACACTTCCCTTAACCTGTCATTTCAGCGCGTGAAACCATTAAGTGCAAACTGTCAGTGAGAGGAATGATTAATTGTAAGCATTAGGTGGATGTGTTTGTTCGGCCCTGTGCATGTTCCATCACGAACATCCAGAACATTTTGGACATGTGCATATTTCCGCTGTGCGGTATATGCTTATGCTGTACATGTGTAGCATTTATAGAACTATGCAGAGCAAGTGTACCAACGCATATTTGTTTGTGTGCCCAGGGGTGTAATCATGAGGGGTTCACTGAAACCGTCAACATGCAGAAGGCCTATAAAATGCTGTAAATTGAAGCAATATTTTCATCTGCAATTTGAAAAGTGGATAAAAAAGCTCTTCCTTCAGAGTGGAGAAAAATAGCTCGACACAGGAGTGTCTTGTTTGTACACTAAATTGTCAGACCTTCTAAAGGGGTCTGCCTTTGAAAGGTGGCGATGGTAAGCCATTCCCAGATTCCACATTGCAATTGATACCAATAATTTTCATGTGGACTTGAGGTGAACTTTGAAAAACTCATCTAATTTCAAAAAATTCAAAGACTTGAATCTGTAGCAGATAGATTGTGAATGGAGCTCGGAGCGTTTCGGAAGGATTTAATACGGCATCTAAAATGCTAATTGGCGAGCTAGTATACAGACGTTTATCAGTAAATGAGGCAGCATCGGGACGACTTTGAGAGCGCCACGGCTGCAGGTCTCACATCACAATGTTATATCACAAGCTGACCTCGAAAAGGTTTCACTTAAAAGTAATTTCACGTAGTCATTTTCTGGGGCGCCTCTGTAGCCTAATAGTAAGGGTGCAAACCGAGTAACCGAATCGTCCCCGATTTCACTCCTGGCTGAGTGCCCCTCCAGGCCTCCGCCCCTCCCCCCTCCCCTTATTTCCTGTCTATCACCACTGCCGCTCTCAAATAAAGGCATTAATACCAAAATATTATAAATGTTATAAAACAGCGACACAGGTCGTCCGTTTTATTGGACTATATTAAGCCTGTGTGTTTAATGAATGTTTCTTAGGCAATAACTTGTGACACGAGCAGAGTAATAATAGTGTTTCACATTTCTCCTATGCCCCTGATATAATGAAGACCTAAAAAAGCCAGACAGAAATAATGTTGTGAAAGCTCACAGTGGAAACCTCATGTAGTAATTGCAGTGTGTGGAGGAGAGAGAATTTCCTATATGGGTTTGAACCACTTCGTGTGTGATTACCATGATAACTGCACATGAGTTTGCATTTGAGCTGATTTGTTTATTTATTCGCGCAAGCACGATAGCAGATGGATTTAAAGTGTGCGTTGGCATTGGGCGTGGCGCTGCTGTGGCATTAATCGTGCGCTCCTATATCCACTTAAATCTTTCTGATTATTTTCCTGACACTGCAGGTACGGAGGGATCTCCGTCGGAGCAATCAACTCCCAAGTTCGTCTGACGGAGGCAGCAATCACGGCTGCATTCAGAGATCTAAAAGGCCTATTCAGCTCAGTTCAGGTATGTAATAAATATTGGCATTCACGAAGTCAAACTTGTTGATACGACAGGATTATGTGAATTCTTTTTTATAATGTAGAAAAGTTCTACAATGTAGTGCAAGGCCAGAAGTTGTACTCTCGGATAATAGTCCATTGGCATCTACAAAGACACGTGGAGCCTTTGGAATTAGTTGGGGTTTTTTTTTTGCACAGCATCCATATAAAACTTGGAAATAAAGAATCCCGTGAAATGTCTGATATTTTTACATTTGTTTACCTTTTTAAGCACATTTAAGACTTAGTACAAGTCTATGTACTGGTGTGTTACTTTGAATTAGACTGCAATTCTCTTCCACTTATCCTTGTCAGGGTTGCGGAGGGAAGGGGCTTATCCCAGGGCACACCCTGTACAGGTCGCCAGCCTGTCGCAGGGCTAACACAGAAAGAAAGACAACCATTCACACCTATGGGCAATTTAGAATCACCAGTTAACCTAACCCCACTAACTGCATGTCTTTGGACTGTGTGAGGAAACCACAGTACCCGGAGAAAACCCACGCAGACATGGGAAGAACATGCAAACTCCACACAGAAAGGCCCGGGCCAAGGTGGATTCAAACCCAGACCTTCTAGCTGTGAGGCAGCAGTGCTAACCACCACGCTGCCCTAGATTAGCCTTCCAAATATTAGATGCATTGCATACGATCACACTTTATTTTGTAGTCCACTAATAAGATGCAACAAGCTGTAGCTTACTTTGTATCAAATGAGACTAAACTGTAAAAAAAAAAAAAAAAAAACTTACTTCTTTACTTCTTTGCTCTTTATTAGACCATGAAAAACACAGTCAGATTAAACACCTCACACATAAATTGTGGTTGAATAACCACAGACAGGTGATAGTGGATGCAAAATGTATAATACTTGCCAAATAAAACGGTATTGTAAACTGAACCACGCTGGGTCGCCATGCCTCTGCTCGTCTGGATCTTTTTTAGATTCCTGTGAGATTTTTTTATTCGATACTTCTTCGATGCTCCAGTCCAGGTTAAGACATGTCATGTCACCATCCAACACCTGAAGCTACTCAGCCTCAGGACTTCCACACAGCATCTAGGCTATGAAGGACGTGTGATATTGCAACCATGTGACCCATTGTGGGGTGACTTCAATTCACACTACAGTTTTCTTCTAAAAAGCAACAACCGGCCCTCTATATAATATATTTATAATATAGGTCAAGCTCAGTGTTTTTTAAAATGAGCATACTGTTGTATCATACAGCACTATATTCCTTGATTAGACCTTAATTTAAGTGCAGTTTGGGTATGAGTGTGTTTATTTACCATCTAATAAAGAACATATTCATTGTAGTTGTGTCTAACTTGATTCAAAATATGTCTCATTACTTTAGCGTACCGTAAAATAAACCAGTTGCCGCTGAATTTGTGACAGATGCTTCTGAGTTATGCTCTTTCATCTCGTGTCATAATCAGGATACATTTTTAATGTGTCCAGTAGGATTGTTTATGACTAAAAGGCTTCAAAACTCCTCCCGTCACCACTTCCAGTTTTAACTTGGATCTTTTTCAATGTATAATAAAAACCCCACTGCTGTCTTTGTGCAGCTATTGCTTTGCTGCTCATTCATCTGTAGAAATTACACATAAATAAACCGCAATTCATCATCAGCATTGTGTTACGACCCAAACGCTAAACGCTTAGACCAGTCCTGTGAGTGAAGAGGCTGCTTTTCTCCTGCCGAGGCTGCGGCTCGCCAGTTTGATTTTGACTGTGCCGCTCCAAATTGGAGCATTGAGCTCTTTGTTCAGACAGCTTTGTATCTTGGATACCGGTGATGTCACTTGTGGTGGACTTTTGGACTCCGCTGAATTCTCAAACAATTGAGAGAGAAGACTGAATTCAAAGGAAAGAGGAGGTTTAATTTCTTCACATCCATTTTGTTGAGTGTCCATGGCAACAAGCTGCTATTGTCTGAGCGCCGCTTTGAATAAATCGAGAAATCTTGCGCACAACATCACACAGTCCAGAAAAATCACATACCTTATTATTTAACCTTCTTATTAATACTAATTATCCAGTTTCAGGTTGTTTGTTTTTTGTATTCTTTAACTTCTTCACTTTGGTCAGTTCAGTTCATGCATCAATATTCAAACTCTGACTCATGTCTAGTGTGTCTTAAAATTCATGCCAACTCACTTGTCACCTCCTCTTGCTTCTCCCTCTCTCTCTCTCTCTCTCGGCCTTACTCTTGCAAACACAGAGTCTCTCATTAACATTTTAAATTTTGGACGTTCAAACTACATTGAGATCAGCACACTGCTTTGCCCTCAGGCGTCTCCGGTCTCATCCCTACCGAGGCTCTCCTCTCTGTCTCGCAGAACCTCGACACTAATGTGACTTTAATTTGTGCAGCAGCGATGATGTAACTCTAATGGCCGAGCATTAGCTGTCCCAGCTCTGCATTCCTTGTTATTAAAGTGCTACACTGTCCTTGGGAAATGTCTGGTTCTCTGCTGCTGCTCTGCAGGCACTGCGATGTGAAACTCTTAACTGGAAGTAACGTGTTTTTGCACTCCTGGCCACCTGCACCAACTGGGAAGTGGGCTTTGAAATTTCTGTTTCATTGCATTTTCTATGTCTAGCAGGTAGAAATAGAGTTCTGAGAAGCAGGAGGTGGTGGGAATGGAAAGAACAAGAAAGGCTGCGCGCTGGAAATTGTATAATTAAGCCCCCCAAAAAAAGCATCTCAGAGGAGCCACTGTTTCATGTAGATGGTGTTAATGATACGCAGCTCCCTGAAATGCTTGTGTAACCCATTTTTATTATTTAAATTATTCAGAAGAACAAGCCCTTAATTTAATAAACTATAAACTTCTCCCTGGCAGGTTCTCGAGCACACACACACAGACACGTATTAACACACTGCCACGCAGACCATTTGACCGCTGAACTATGCAGGCCACTTTGGAACACCAGCCAAAAAAAGTCGCCACACACTCGAGTGGCTTTATTGCAGTGTCGTGAGCCATTGCACCGACGGGTCCTCTGGCCAAACCAGCCTTGTCATTGTCCTTGAGCGGGGAAGAGTTTGTCAAGGATTAGACCCAGGCAGCTGCTGGCATCCCGTTTCAGCGACAGCTAATCCTCAGGACGGCTGCCTATTGGAGCCGCTTGGCACAACTCAAACCCGAGTGAAGTAAAAACAGAAAATACGGCAAAGGTTCCCTCGCTCTCGCTGGAGGACGCATTACGGACAAGAGCAGCAGTCTTGTTCTCTGCCTCGTGTATGAATAAGTAATGAGCTGAAGCAGAGGGGGATGTTATTTAACACAAATACTTCTGTCAGCATAGATGGGAGTAGTTTGTTTTGTTTTTTCTTTTTTCAGGCTGCACTGCCGAAATGATGCGTAAACATTTTGTTATGCTAAAAAAGCACACTGGCTCTATGGCAGGGCAAAAAGGGTGCACTCCACTCAGATGTTCCCAGATGTTTTTAAAGCAAAGCACAATGTGCTAAAGCACTGGATGAGTGGAGAACGGAGGGATAGAAAAAAAAATAACAGGCGCGTTATGATCTTCCCAGTCCCCTGTCCTCAGGTAACCGTCTGAGCTGAGGGGCTGGAGAAATCTTTTTTTTTTTTTTTGTCCTTGTCGTTCCACTCTCTCTGTTTCACTGCAGACAGGCACTTGCACCTGAGCACCCTCCTGCATTCTTGGGATGTCTTTCTTGATTTTTCTCCTCTTATTTTTCTTCACTCCCCCACCTCTCTCTCTGCAGCTGTCACCTGCACTTTACCTCCGTAAACCTCTCCTCACTCCATGCCACGTTCTCTCGCCTCCCACCCCCACCCCCTTCTCCTCTGCCATAGCCCCTCTGATGAAGGCAGAAGTCCAACAGGAGGTCCATTTGCATTTATATCACACATGTAATGTGCTCAGTAGTCTTATAGCCGGGCCGAACAGCATGGTATCAGCGCGACACTTTGGGAATCGCATGCCTGTCATC
The DNA here is from genome assembly GCA_034780415.1 of Cichlasoma orientale. Lineage (NCBI taxonomy): Eukaryota > Metazoa > Chordata > Actinopteri > Cichliformes > Cichlidae > Cichlasoma > Cichlasoma orientale. The sequence goes on along the minus strand of JAVDPK010001053.1, from coordinate 120,842 downwards.
TCGAGCCCTCATCCCAAGGCTCATTTCACATGAGACATGAGTGCAGCAGAGGAGATTTTAATGCAACCTGTCCGGGCTGCCTTTTTCTCTCCCATTTTCATCACCTCACCACAAAACCCAGCTGACACTCTCTGAAAATAATTTCTTTGCTTGCATTTTATTTGTGCCTGTGAATAAACCCGCCCCCCCCCCCCCCCGAGTCACGCTGCTTAAAACCGATTGGCCCATTAGGTCATTTCTGCTAACTGAATCTTCGTGTCACGTTCTGTCCCTCCTCTCGCAGTTTTAATTGTTTCATACAATTTAATAAAACAGCAATGTCCAAAAAATAAATAAATAAATAATAATAATAACTAGAATAACAGGATCCCCCCCCCCACCCCCACCCCCAAGTCTGAGGAAAATAAGTGGTTCAGCACACCCAAATGCTCCCTGGAAATCTTAATTCTTGTGTGTCTGTCTCTCTCCCGCTTGTTTTGCATTTCAAAGAGCAGTGGTGGTTTTCCAAGTGTATCCAATTAAGGCTCCCAACTCATTTTTATTTCTTGTTTTCCTCTTCATTAGGATAATGTGACTGATCAGACTTTCCAGAGGACCGAGAGACTGCTCAAGAAGCTGGGAACCAGGAACAACGTGAAGGTATTATTGTGAATTTCCGGGCAGGGTTACATTACATGGAATGAGATAAAAGTTTAATGATGGCTGAGGTGGAATTAGTCTTGTACAGTTGGGAAGGCAGTAAATGCTCAAACACAAGGTCATCAACTCCCCATTTTAACTTGTTAAATTACTTGATAAAGAACTGTGATGCTTTAACTGCATAATGAGCATTATTGTAGCTTAAAATCTGTGTAATTGAATCTAAATCAAAAGCAGAAATCGGTATAAATAGTTTAGCAGCTACGTCCTGGTGATTTAGTCTCTTACTAAAAAAAAAGATTCTCACTTGTTGCAGTAAATACAAAACAAAGGGCAACTCGATATTCTAAAGCCATTTGTTTTACTAAATTAAAAACAAAAAAACTGCTAACCCAAACTTGAGCCTTCCAAGCAGCAATAAATGAATTTGTTTCTCTTTTTCATTCTGTAATGAATAAAAAAAAGAAATCTTAAAGTAAGTAAGTACACTCTTCAAGTTGAGTACATTTGTGTTTAACGTTGAAATACTGTTGAAGCTGTCCTATAAAAATGTCTCACACTCGTATTTCTCATTCTGAGAGAAGAAATTTGCTTCTCCCCCAGAGCACTTTGATGCTTAAAGTAGTTTCAGAAGTGGAAATGTGGCTTGCCATCATATCTTACATATTTTTCACTCTATCACCCTCATGTATTTAGCAGACAAGCTTAGGCTTTTTTTCACTATCTGTTATCTTGAATACATCAAATGGTATTTTAGCTGTAGTCCTTTCAGAAACTGCTGGATGAAAAAAAAACAACAAAACAAAACAGAAAATAATATCCATTTTTGTCGATCTCCTCTTGTGAGATACAAGAAGAAGAAAGAAAAACAGAGCAGCAAGCAGACAGAAAGAGACGTGTGTGTGTGTGTAGGTGTGTGTGTGTGTGTGAGTGTGTGTGTGTGCATTCCGATTTCTCCACATGACACTCAAACACCATCCACTCTTAATTAGCGCTGCACTATCAGCAGGGAGCTCTCCCTCTCACTCCAACTCTCTTTCATCCATTCTTTTTCTTCTACAAGCAGCTTCCAACTCAGGGAATCACTTACAGTAAAAAAAAAAAGACTGCGCACAAAAATACAGAATAGGAAACAGCTATGGAAACGTGCATCGGAAGCAATGATGTACTGTACTTCTCACTGTGCGTGTATGCTGCACATAGAGCTGAGGTGCCAACACATTTTCATCATTGTGCTTAATAGCATGCATCCGTTTTTTTAGATGCCGGTTGCATCTCCCAGTTGTACACAAGGTGTCTTTTGATGCGCTGGCCGTGGCAGTGTCAACAACTGAGCGATAACTGTTCTGTTTTAGAGACTTGCAGTACTGTGCGCAAGTCTTGAGCCGCCCCTTCTTTTTATTTTGCTTCAAGGAGTCGGTCTTATTTGCATTATTTGCAAGTTTTAATATGGACATTGGCTGCTTTTAGCTCATTTTCAGTCCAGTCCTTGTACCTGACCATTTTCAGAGGAATGTTTCTTTGTGGGGCGGCACGGTGGCGAGGTGGTTAGCACTGCTGCCTCTCACAGTTAGAATACCATCTGGAAGGCCTGGGTTCGATTCCACCTTGGCCCAGGCC
>JAVDPK010001053.1:79567-111635 GCA_034780415.1 Cichlasoma orientale | reverse complement strand
TTATCCTATGCTAATGAGCAGACACAGTAAAGGACATTTCCCAAGGTAGCGTGGCATAAATAAAGATACACAACAGTGAAATGAAGGACAGCATTTTGAAGGAGGACGGAGTGATTTGTGTTTGACATAAAAATGGTTGTAGATGAAAAATCTGTTCAAGATTTTAGAATGTGCTCCTATTTTTTTGTTTGTTTGTTTGTTAACCTGTTGAACAAGCTGGAAAGAGATAAAAAGAAAAAGGAGCTCCAACCCTGTCATGGTTTCAGAAGGCCAGTGACATTTAAAAGGCTTTTTTTGTAATCAGGTACAAACAGCAATCAGTCAGTGCTGTAAAGCTTGGCTAATTTAGACATCAATACTAACAAGAACACGCCGGAAACATTAGTTATCTGACTTATTTTTGCAGGTGTAGCCAAATTAGTTTAAATGCATCGTTGCCTAGTGTTAAATGTGATTATGTCTTAATTACAGGAAATGAGCCAAATGTTGCAAGTGTCATCTGGCTCATTTCCTGATAACAGTGAGAAACAACAGCAAACCTGTTTATTTTTAACAGAATCTCTTAAAATTGTTCTTTTTACACATACAAACAATGGACAAAAACTTGCCCACAGGACAGTGAGGAATCTTCTGTGTCTGTTCTTTATTCTCATTGATGTTATAGTGGCGATGGCCTTGTGAATGTTGTTAGAGGCAGTAAATGCTGTGGTATGTAGCCATGTTCCCAGTAAAAGAGAAAACCAAGTGAACCCACACGTCTTAAGAAGCACATTAAAATGCAGTGTATAACTCGGAAGAACTTTAATCATTTTTCACTGGAAACCGAAAACTGAAGGTTCATGAACTTAAGTTCTGTATTTCATGATTTGGTCCAAAGCACCTTACATGCCCTCGGGGACTTATTTTGTAGCAGTGAAAACCTAGTAGGGACCACAGACTGATAAAAGATGGACGTTGCAAAAACGTGAAGTGAATTCAAAAGTACCTTATGGCTCAGTCACACTAGAGCAAAAATAGAGGTTCATTGTGCAACACTGATTAACAATGGTCACCTGGCGAGAGGCAACCTGTCTCCAGACTATCCCAGTCTGACTCAGACTGACTGCAATCACTCTGGGACAGATTGGTGAAGGTTTGCAAATAACTGCCATAATCAAAGTCGCTTTGAAGATGGCAGCTGACTGCGAGTGGTTGTACACACAACCATTTTAAAGCAATTAAAATTGCACGTTCAATGCACACAGCGGCAATAATTTTGGTTGTGCTGTTGCCTCCAAACTTGGTTTTCCCTAGTGTGACTGTAGCGTTCTTTCTAATGGCCAGCAGGGGGCGATTTCTCTAGTGAATTCTCCTTTGGCTTCTTTGATCTATGACCTCAGTAATTGCTTTCCTCATGAGTTAAAACAACCTGATGTTATTACCCTACAGCAGGGTGTGCTTTGGGGTAGGCCCAAGTTGTGTCCCTCTCAGTCAGATCCTCACTCAAGATGGTGACAGCCAAAGTGCTTGGCTCAAAGGTTTAAAACAAAATGGTCACGGTAGCTATGTACATCTTTTATATACAGTCTATGACAGTATCAGACAGCTTACTGAACGTAAGAAATAATGATTTTATTTCTCTATTTATGTTCAGAACCAGCACAGGCTGCATCGCCTCAAAAAGTCCTCAGAGAAATCCGACTGTTTATATAGTTCCATGGACAAAGTTTAATATTCACCGCTATGTTAAACTTTCTTTCTGTCCTGACCCTAATAGCTTGCCAGTCAACTTCCTCTATGCTGTGTCCTCTTCAATCACAGGGCCACAACCTCCACTGACGTTGTGGTGTCCATCTGCGTTATCTTTGCCATGTCCTTCATCCCTGCCAGCTTCGTCCTCTTCCTAATCCAAGAGAGGGTGAACAAAGCCAAGCATCTGCAATTTGTCAGTGGAGTAAACCCAGCTGTCTACTGGTTGGCCAATTTTGCCTGGGACATGGTAAGTACCAGCTTTATCTGACTGCTGCATCTGACCCATTAAAGCTAGGTAAATACTGTATAATAGGCATTATAATGTGATTCCCCCAAGCAGTTTTCACCTGCTTTATTTTATACTAGTCTTATAATATACTATTCTGGACCTTTTTTTTTTTATTTGCCCACCTAAGGCTAAATGTAAAAAATATCCATCCACTGTAATTGACAATGTAGCTTTGACACTGCTGGCTACTGGGAAACGCTTCACCTGAGAAACAGTTATTGGCTGAGGCGTAATTATCGACAGCAGCTGCCCCTGCTGGTTATGCTCAACAGGCTTACCGGCAGTTTCCCTGAGGCATAATGGAAGTAAACATTTCATCAGGTACCTTTGGTAAAGAAATTGCATCAGGACACTCATCATTATAGTGGATAAATGCTGTCTGGGTGGAAGACAAATGCACCTAAGGAGCCGGTCTAATGATTCTAGCCCGAAGCTCTCTGCATTACCATGCATGCTCTATCAACAATAAGGATATTACAGTGAATCCAGGCTGAAAGCTCCTTAATATTTCAGTCTAAACTTTTTCTGTAACCATAAATAAACATGTATCATTGTAGCTTGATACATTGTATGTCTGTTATGCGTATTATTTCATTTATTCACCAGGGGAATATTAATCCAAAGTGTGATTATATAATAATAGCATCATCAGTTATGTTTGTTTACTTCTGTAGGGGGAAAAAAACATCGGCAAACAGTAAAAGCATCCTGTCTAGTTTGCTTTGAAATTGAATGGATTTAAACAACCATTAAATAAATATTAGTCTCAGATCAAAATTTTATAGAGCCATTGTACATGTATTCAATTCAGCGTGTCACAGAGCGACCATTTGCTTCAAACACATGAGAATCAGATGGCTCTGTTATTCACGGAATTAATTGGAAAACTAAAGGCGGATACATTGGACTGCTAATTAAAAAGTCATCTACACATTTTATAATTACACAGCCTTTCAGTTGGTGTGAAAAAATGAAAAAAAAAAGTCAAAACGCTTTAATGGAGTCATAACCACCCCAAAGAGGGACTTTGTAATCCTGCACAGGCCTGTACTCCATTTCTGCTCATATGTCTGTTTTTACAGTGTAACTACATCATCCCCTGCTTCATTGTGATTGTGATCTTCCTCGCCTTCCAACAAAAAGCCTATGTTTCCCCTCCTAACCTACCAGCTTTGATTCTCTTGCTTATTTTTTATGGGTAAGTCATTTTAAAAAAAAAATACACTTTCAAGATTCATTCAAGTTTTCTCCACATCCTTCAGCACCATTGCATGTACTGTATAGTTTATTATGTATTAACGGAGTCCCTTTATCCTCACATAATTAATTAAATATTGAAATTCAAAATGTCAACCATATTAGTGCGCCAATATATCATAATTCTTATGTAGATTTTGTGTAAAAGACTGTGACATAAACACTTGAAACTTTCATACTAGTGCAAGCCTTGGCTGTAATGTAAGTTCTTGGTTGACAAAATTGTTACATAAATCTTTAAGATGTTGTTTTGATGAATGGAGAGTCAGACTGCTGTCAGACTGTCAGACTGCTGTGCAAAATTTTCTCCAAAAGGGTAAAAGGGTTAAAATTCTCAAAGGGGTTGAGGTGTGTTCTCCGCTGTGGTATCCAGTTCAGGTGTGAAAATTAGATCTTATTTTTACTGAACCACTCTTTCATAATTTGAACCCGATGAATTTTGACATTTTCATCGTGAAATAAGTCCATGCCATCAGGATGAAAAAAATCCATTGATGGAAAAACATGGTCACTAAGTATATTCAGGTAGTCAGCTTTATGTCATGTTGCTGAACCTAGACCAACTGAAGCAACCCGAGATCATAACACTGCCTCCACAGGCTTGCACGGTAGGCACCAAGAACTGATGGATGCATCGCTTCATCCTGACATGGTTCTTTAAGAAATGAGGAGCTATTTACTGCGTCAGTTAGGGTTAAATAACCTGATGCCGGCCGAAGCGTATCTTTATAGTGTATTTTAGAGCTAAGCTTTACTCACCAATGATCATATCTTTCTGATAATTACAGCAGCAGCCATTTTTGTGGTCTGTGCCTGAGGTGGGGAGGTATACAGTAGGTACATCAATTATCACTGAAAGTAAAGTCTTGCTCAGCTGTGGACGGAGTCATCGAAAAATGCATTTTAAGAACCTAAAAAATCTTTACATGAACAAACACAAACAACAGTTTTAAATTGGAAAACACAGGAGCTGTTTGACTGCGGCTCGACTGGTTAGTTTGTGTTAACGTGTGACTTTTTTGTTAATTCATATCAGAACCAGAGTGCGGTTACACAAAGTAAACCGGCAACTCCAGTTTTCTGTCAGGTAGAAATCCATAAATCAACAGACTGGGTCGACTATGGTCACGCATGCAATTTCAACATTTGGTTTAAAATTTACTTTCAAAGTTCAAGTTATTATTCATTGTTGAACCAGCACAGTGTCCTCTCCAATGCTGCAAGAGGGCTTTGAAAGTAATATCTCTCTTGGAATTATATTGATTATATCAGCCCTAGCACAATGTCAACAATTAAGAAGTATTGGCTCACTTCCATATGCTATTTGCACTGCCTTAAGCAGCATGTTCATTTGAGCTATTAACTCTTCCCCCATGAAGATGACATTTGATGACCTCCCCTCTACCCTTAATGACGGGTTTGGCACCTCAGTATATATCAATAAAGACCCTGTTTGACGACCATTAGAATAGGTTCTGCATTTTTCCAAGGGTAGCCTTAGTAAGCTGTATAGGCAGAGATCACCCTCGCTAACTTTTGATGCACACCCAGTCATTTTGTTCTGGAAGCAGGCCTGAAATATGACAGAAACCACTCAGTTCTGAAAAAAGAAGCTAGGTTACCCCTGTTAGGCATCCAAGTGGGAAAGAGTTAATGTAAGCTTGATATTACACTAGTCTGGTAATCAGATCATTAAGTTCCAAAGCAAACTAGAGAGTCAGAGGATTTTTATACTGGAGTTACCTCCACATTGAGCCATACAGTATCTGTGACAGTGTCAAAAGAAGTAATGACCACAGACTGATAAAAGATGGATGTAGCAAAAACGTGAAGTGAATTAGGAAGTAGCTTATGGCTCAGTCACACTAGAGCAAAAATAGGATGGCAACTGCATTGTGACTAGGAAAAATCTGTGGTTGCCCAGTGAATGCATTGATTTTTTTTTTGCTGCCAGAGACAGATTGCAAGTAGATGCAGTGACCAGAGACAGGAGATTGACCAACTGGTCACCCAGATTACACAGGTTGCCCGGTGAGAGGCAATCTGTCTCCAAACTGTTGCAGTCTGACTCAGATTGACTGCAGTCACTCTCAAACAGACTGGGGAAGGTATGCAAATAATTGCCATCACCAAAGTCGCTTTGAAGACGGCAGCTGACTGCGAGCGGTTGTAGACTTGGTCTTCGTGTTCAAAGGCAATTGCAAGTTCATTCCACACAGTAGCAATAATTTTGGCTGTGTTGTGGCCTCCAACATCTCTTTTCCCTAGTGTGGCTAATTAGACTTCATTCATGGCATGTGGTATATGGTCTATAGTGAAGGAGATTACTGTATAACTTCCCTGATAGACACAGGTCTGAATCAATGTGCCTTTCAGAGCAAGGCTGCAGCCTTTTTACAAAGATTCTTAATCTACAAAAGAACTAAATTAGAAAGCACACACACGCCTCTGAAGTGGGTCAAACTGGAACTCTAGCACTTGACTAAATGTAATGAGATAAAATGTGTTACTTTCAAATTACATCGAAAGGTCTGTATTGGAGGGGTCGGCACCACGGCGCCACGACACCACTGCCTCACTTGATCTGCTTCTGATACTGAACTTGAACTGCTGACTGCTAAGTGTAGGCGGCATTTAGTTTGCAGTGCTTTCATGGGTCACTTACTGAAAATGCAAATGATCAGAAGAGGCTGGTGGTGCCATGAAATGGTACAGCTGACCTGGTAATGTGCATTCATGAATTGAAAATAGCAAGGATTCAGTAGCTGCTAACATGATATTTGCCATTATACAATTACCCTCATGGAGAGTTTAATGAGTATGGATCACAGTGGAGATCACCTTTGTAATTTAAACTTCTATATTTTCACTTAAATGAGGTCAGGGGATTCTTGTTTCCCCCTCTGCTTGTCTTTGTAACATTGTTTTGCTCTTCTTTTTAGCTGGTCTATCACGCCCATGATGTACCCGTTCGCCTTCATCTTCAAGGTGCCCAGCACAGCTTACGTGGTGCTGACCTGCATCAACCTCTTCATTGGGATTAACAGCAGCGTGGCCACCTTTATCATGGAGCTCTTCGATGATGACGTAAGTGCCATCCTCACCCAAGCACACGCACGCACACACACACACACACACACACACACACACTTACACACAGACATACTCTGTGTGGCTGGAAAAGTAAGAGACACACATGCATACATGCACATTCTTGACACGACAGGCGACACACTTCCTGTGAAACAGCCGGCACAGACTTTCAGGCTCCCTTGGCTGCATAAAAATGATATTTATGCAGGAGCTATAGCAGCGGACGGCTAATTGACTTGAATCGTAGATAAACGCCCTCTGTTTTTCGAAGCTAAGGCTTCCTCACGCGTGTGGGTGGGGTGTGTGCCCACCTGGTATAACTTTTAATATATTTCCTTTATCCTCTCAAGGATTTTTCAAAGGAATTATTTTCCCTATTCTTTTTAATGTTAAATCGTTTGCTGAGAATTGGGTCTTCAGAGAACTTTCCTCATCCATCTTTCAGCAAGTGTTCATTTTAACTGCGAGCTGCTCCAGTCTCAGTGGAATCAAAAGACAAAGACACCAAAAACGAGCTAAATAAGAAATCGAGAGCTTGGTTTGGAGAGCGAGAGAGAGAGGTTGCGAGATGCTGTCAGTCATTGTACTGTTTTATTAGAATTTAAATAAAATTTCTTCAAAAAAAATATCTGAATATACAATTTGTGTAACAGCCAGGACTCTGAATAGCAGAATCTCGGGTTATTTACCATTTCTCCACTTTTCTGATATCTTTCTCTGAACTCAAAACGTCTAAACGGATTTGTAGCCTTAATTGTTATTTGCATGATTCCCATGCATCACCCACTCCTTCTTTCTCTTTTCACCTCATATTTTTACGCAACAGCACAATACTCTGACAAGCCGCATATACATCTGATGCTTCATAAGAATGTCTCCCACATCCCTGATCCGGCACTTCAGACGCGGCGTAATGTTGTCTCAAAGACTCTGCACGGTCTGCCCCCTCCGACACGCCCGCCTGTGACTTGATGTTTCCTCTGGCGCCGCTCCGTGATGGCATGGGATGTTTCCTGTCTCCTAATGAGGCAGCCTCATTTGCATTGTGATTTCATTATCACCAACATTCATTATCAATTTGTATTTTCCACTCGGCGCGTCTCTCCTCCAAGAAAGTCGTTGTTGCATTTTGTTGTGTCTGCATTCTCTTTATTTATTGATACAGTGTTAGCGGAGCGTATTACTCATAAAGGGCGCCGTTGTTGATAATTTAATGGACAGCATGTTGCCCACAGGCAGCGTAAAGGGACGGATTTACGGCCCGCTTCTCTTGTTCGAGGCATTAGGAACAGCGATAGTGTTTCTCTGAGACTTGACAGGGACAGGGGTCCGAGATAATTCTGCTAATCTGACTTGATTTTGCCGCTGATAAGAGAGTCTGATGGGTCAGCATCAATCAGCGCACATTACAGCTCTCTAAGTTTCCATCTCTCCTCTGTTCAGAGCCGATATCTCCTCGGAACAGACTCTTCACAAACTAGCTAACACAGATATGACAGTGCCCCGACGTGCTCCAGTTCACCAGAAACGGCAGATCCTGCACATGACAGCTCAATCCAGTCTTCTCCTTTTGCAGCTTCTACGATTTCAAAGCTTCGTCTCATCACTTTCAGACTCCTCAGCGGCGGCATTAGTTAAACAGTGTCGCTCAAAAGTAAAGCTTCTGGCTTCAGTCTGTTTCCTGTTTTTCAAGCACAGGGTGAATCTAGATCCCTTTTGGGCATAGCACCATTTTTCCAGGGGAGAAAATGGGGGAAAAAAAAAAAAAAAGTAGCAGAGTGGGAAAGCAGAGCTGCAGTGTTATAGACTTGGTGCCCTAGTTTTGTCTTGAGACCAATGGGAGATTTTCTTCCCCTCAGGACTGTCCAACTCCCCGTGGATTGCATCAATCCCAGCCTGCCTTGTACGCTTGAAGCACTGTCTGAGTCAATACTTCCACCACGTGCCGCTAAGAGATAACCGCAGGCAGAGATAGATTTTCCAGGATAAATGTGTAGGTGTGGTAGTGTGGCCAGGTACTACTTACCTCATGTAATGTAATTGGAGAACATTGTTTCATGTCCAGAAGAATTTATTGGAACAGTGTTTAAAAAGGCAGCGGTTCAATGTAGTCCATTCCTCATAACAAAACTCCCAGCGTTCCACGGGAACTACAGTAACTCAAAAACACATGAATATCATCTCTTGAAAATATCTTCCCCAACTGTTTGAGCCATACATCCTGTTTGTCTCCTTTCATTGTGATTCCCAGCATTATGAATGAAGCCACGCTGTGGGAATAAGCATGTGTAGGGATATGGGTCAGATAAGCACAGCGCAGACAATACCACCTTTAAAAACCATTTGAAAATGATTTATGGGCATCTAGCACAAACGCAAGGGGGAAAATTGTCCAGCGTTTCATCATCCGCGACAAAGAACCTCTTAGATCTCCTTGATGAACACCCAGTCAGGAGAAGATATGTTATTTCATGTATTGATCTCAAATTAGGTCTCGCTGCTTTTTGCATTCCTCTGCCAGACAGATGGGCTGCTTTCAGCCAAGGTCATAGCTGTTGTTTATTTATTTGACTTTCTTATCTCTGTATAGGCTCAGTGTTGAATGTAAAGAATAGAGGCACCTTTAGCGAATCCCTAGATGCTTGTTTTTGAGCAGTTACATACACTGCGAACATCCTGGGGGATAAAAATATGTTTTTTTTTTCTTTGTTGCAACAAACGATGTCCTCTTTTCCATATACTGTTAGTAAAGTTAATCAAATAATCAGTTACAGGAAAAATACTAAAAGTATTGTTTTAAATTCCAGTATTTAACCATTTTCTCCTTGGGAAGCGATGTTCAAGTATTACAAACAAACCAAAAAAACAACAAAAAGCGAGATTATTATACACTACAGATATGACCTATAACATGTTGCACCAAATTGCACCGTAATGCATCAGCTATGCATTGCTATTGCAGCTCTTTGTACCCTCTAGTCCTCAAGCAAATGTATAGATGTAGATAAAAGAAATGATTAATCACTGCTGAACATCTAAAGACATCTGAAGGTTTGCTTTGACATCATGATCAATGAGACCTTTTCATCATGGTCTTAGATCTGCCCGAGAGAACTAGGCCAGTGACCACTTACTCCAGAAAAACAAAGGAAAACAAAACAAAAAACTTATATCAAACTATGCCCACTTCGGATCAGGATAAAATGCACGTTGACTGGGCAGCACCTCGATTCTTTTCTTTTTCAGTCATTCTGTTGTAGATGTGCTGCTGTGCTTTGGGATCACTGCCCAGTTGTACGACCCAGTTTCAACCAAGCTTTAGCTGTCGGACAGACGGCCTCACATTTGACTCTGCGGTATTTTGGTATTCGGATGAGTTCATGGTCGACTGCAAGGTGCCCAGGTCCAGCCCAAATCATGACTGCTTCACCACCGTGCTTGACAGTTGGCGTGAGGTGCTTGTGCTGATATTATTTGTTTGGTTTTCTCCAAACCTGGATCTGTGCATTATGGCCCGACATCTCCACTTATTATTTGTCCAAAAGACATTGATTCACAAGTCTTGTGATTTGTTCTGATGCAACTTTGTAAACATAATCATTTCAGAGAGAAGAGGCTTTTTCCCCCCCTAACAAGCCATACTTATTCAGTCTTTTTCTAACTGTCATGAACTTTAACATTCAACATGATGAGATGTAGCTCTTGGGGGTTTTGCAGTTTCTCTGAGCATTGCACAGTCTGACCTTGGGGTGAATTTGCTGGGACGTGCACTCCTGGGAAGAGTGACAACTGTCCTTTTTACACTTCTGAATGATCTTTCTCACTGTAGAATGATAAACTTCAGATTCTTTGGAAATGGCCTTATAACCCTTCCGAAATTGATGAGCAGCGACAATTACTTCTCTAAGATCATTGCTGATATCTTTCCTTCTTGGAATTTTGTTGACACGCCTGAATGCTCCAGAGCAGCAGACTGCCAGATCATCTGCTTTTATAGATATGATCAGTTAATCGTGTGTTTGATTAGCAGCACCTGGCTATTACTGACCCTCTTAATTCCTATGGTAGCAGCAAGAGTATGCTTAGTTTTTCACACACTGCCTCTGGATCTTGGCTTGGTTTTTGTTAAATAAATAATGACAATGTAATGTTTCGTGTTTTGTAGTTCATTTGAGGTTGTGTTTACCTATTTGTAAGATCTGCTAAAGACCAGATTATTTTTTATTATGCCCTGATTCATAAAACCTTAAAACTGATAGAGGGTGTACTTTCTTTTTAGCATTACTGTAGATCTTTAGCTATGCTTGGAGCTACTATACAGCGGTATCTCTGTCCCCTTTGTGATCAGATTTGTTCATGTCTCCAGTGATCATGTGGGATAAGCAGAAGCAGGGAAAGCAAGAGTGCAAACGATAAGATCAGTAATTCATCTGTCTGCTGAATATGGAACCGGCATGTGGTTAGCTTAGGATGAGGACAGGAAGGGGCTAGCTTGAGGACTCCAGTAAGTTACTAAAGCAAGAGGATATATATTCTTAATGTGCTCAGGCTAACTGCCCCTAAGCTAGAAAATAAGCACACCTCCTTGAAAGAAAAAAAACAAAGTCTTTTCAGTGGTTTTACTTTAAGCACTTTTTTCTTTGTCTGTTTTTCCCTCTGTCACGGTCCTACTTCCGAACCTGTTAATATCTGAAAAAGTATGTTGTCTTATTTAAATAGTGTCATGTTTTTCTAGCAATTACAAAATAAGCTGACATCCAGTAAAATTGCAGACTGAAATATCTTTAAATCTGGCTTTTTATTAAGGCTGGCAGACTCATAAGGCCTCATGCTCTCATTGTAACTGCCAATTGAAAGCTTAGTCACTGAAACTAATTTCGCACAGCAGTTACACGCATCCATGAATAAATTCTGTGACAATAATGGCCATCATTTGGAAATCTTGCACACAGCTTTAACAAATTGCACCTTAGCCGCCACCCCACCTAATCTCGCAGGCTTGCCCAAAAACAGAAATGATGAATTTGTATCCATGTATGCAAGAGCTTTGAAGACTATGCAGCAATGGAGCACTATGCATAATGCATGAACTTGGTTTTGAAGCCACAAAACCACAGTAATATTTTGTCCTTTTGCTCTGCTTTCTCCTATTTTACCCCCCGTTCCTCCTGCACTTCCTTATTTGTGCCAGTTTGTTACAGCCTCGTCCACTGTGTCTTAATTTAATTAAGTTGCTTTTGTGCTTTATTAGGCTGTCATCGAATTCTAACTACAGGCAGGTCAAATGGGGGAGAAAGGGACTGTACAATTTTAGAAAGGAAGAGAAGTTGTAGCAAGGAAATACCCTGTCAAGATAAGACTTTTTATTTCTGCCCATGCCTTGTGAAGCACTGAAACAATATGCTTTGACTTTGTGTTTCTGCCTTTTTGTTGTTGTTTTTGTTGTATACTTTATCAGAAGAACCAGAAGAAGACAGAGCACCTGTGTTTTTTTCCCCCACCTGTGACTCTTTGGTCTCTGGGTGTTCCTTCTACCCTTAGTTATGATTTTAAGGATGAGCATCTGCTTGCCTGAGCGTCAATTCATCTGTTTTTGTTTGCACATACTGAACTGTACTGTATGCGTGCCTCCCCGCAGATCGCACAGTATGTTCCCTAACGTCTCCTAAATTCCAGCATCAAGACGGTAGATGAACCTTGATGCACTGCGCTCCCTCGGCGTGCTATTTGGAGCCCCGCAACATACCCGCGCTCAGCGTGCAAGTACAGTGCAGCATGTTTGTTAATTATCTGCACTTGCATCAGGGAGCTGCGCGCTATCTTCCAAACCTCTCGCCCTGGCTCTGCCGATTCAAGCCTGGATTGTCGACATATTGAGCTTGTAACTGTGTAATTCCCACTCAGGGTTTAAATATCCAAAACTTCCGCATGCCACTAATGTGTATCTTGTGTGTCTGTGTGCATTTTCCTCAACAGAATATCACCCGCATCAACAACATAGTGAAGCAGGTGCTGCTGATATTCCCACATTTCTGTCTGGGCAGGGGGCTAATTGACATGGCCAAGAACCAGGCAATGGCCACACTCTTCAGCAGTTTTGGTGAGAGGACACTGTCACAGCATGGAATACAGAAAGGCTAGAAAAAAACACCCATCTTTACATTCAACTGTTTCACAATCACACTTTTTTTTTTCAGGCTTGCCTCTGTACACCGCCACAGTGGGTCTGTGAAGGTGTGACTGAAGTGCAAACTGTCGGCTTTAATTTATATGGTTTGGCAAATGGTTAGTTAATGCAAGTATTGCATTAACTATTTAGGAATTACAGCCATTTTTTTTAAAGTCCCTGATTTTCAGATGCTCAGATGTAACTGGGCATTTGACTGACAACTAGTTTCATGGGCAGGTGAGGCCTGTTCTCTCACTACTTCATGACAAATGAAGCAGATACAGAAAACTAGAGTTGAATCCAAGTGGTGACCTCATGTTTGGTCAATTTTCACTGGAACTCTCAATACGAGGTCCAAAGAGACATCGATACCAGTGAGGGAAGCCATAATTAATCCAAATAAACTTATCAGAGTGACAGCAAAAACTCTAGGAGTGGCCAAATCAACAATCTGATGCATTCTTAAAAGGACTGAATGCAATGGCCAGCTCAGCAACGCCAAAAAGCCTGAAAGACCACAGACAAAAGTGGATGGTGTTTACACGCTTGAGGATGTAGGTATGTCATCATCAAAATCTATAATCAAGACATGCATTCATGAATGGAAACACAGAGAGTTTACAACAAGGTGCAAACCAGCTGATTACACTCAAGATTAGACTTTACCAGAAAACATCTGAATGACCTTTGAACCAGCTCTGTAAAAATAAGTAAATAAATCAAAACCTTTGAATGGAGTAAAACCCAAATTTGTACTAGGATGATGGGACGAGAAAAGTATGGAGGAGGAAAAGAGCAGATTGTGATCCGTAGCATACTATATCATCTGTCACATGATGCAATGCATAGGCTGAAGTGTACACTCCCTGCTCACATTCAGCCAAATGCTGCAAAAGTGATCAGACGATGCTCCACAGTGCAAATGGATAATGACTTAAAGCGTACTGCAAAACCAACCCAAGGGTTTCTCAAGGCAAAGAAATTGGAATTTATTCAGTACAAAAGTCATTCATTGCATCTCAACCCAGCAGAGCACACTTTTCAGTTACTGAACGCCAAACTGAAGGCAGAGACCCACAAAGACGCAGCAACGGAAAGCGGCTGCAGTAAAAGCTTGGCAGCGTCTCAAAGGGAGGAAACACAACATCTGGTGATATTCGTGGGTTCTGGACTTAGGATTTAAATTCAAATATTAAAAACAATCCTAATATTTCAAATTATGTTCATTTGCCCAATTATTTATTTATTTTTACATATAATCCCCCTGAAAATGGGGGATTATATGTAAAAATGACTAATTCTTGAATAGTTAGTGCTGAAAGTCCGCACTTCAATCACATCTCGTTTGATTTAAAATCCACTGTGGTGCCGTGCAGAGGCAAAATGACAAAAATTGTGTGAGAAATTTGTGTAAAGTACCCTTAGATGACATCCAGTTAAGTTCATTTGGACTTAACTGGATGAGGGTACCTTACAGTATTTTAGAGAAAAAAAACCAACAGTCTCCTCTTAAGGAAACGCTTGGCAGACATTCCTTTTTAACAGGATAAAATCTGAACCAGACTCATATCGGGGCAGCTGTCTTGCCTCCACATGTTGGGGTGAGAGGAGAGCAGAGTGAGAAAAGATGAGGGTGTGGGAAACAACAGACAATAAACACTGGACAGGTTGGTGGGGCCAATAACCGCAGATCAGAAACACGACGAACATATCTGCAGAAAGGTGGAGGAGAGCGAGTACAGAGGGGGAACAAAAGCCCAAAGTACAGAACAGAAAAGATACAAGTTAATGGCATAAAATAGTGACATATACAAGGCAATGCATGGTGAGTGAAAGAGAGCAGAGAAAAGGAGCTCAGCGTGTAAAGTGGATTAACAAAAATGAGCACTGGTATACTTAGAAAAAAACCCCTTTAAAACATGGTTATCTCACCCTGTGCCTTAAAGTGCCACTGATTTTACCAGACGCAGTTCCCTCTCACTCAGTAGTCAGCTACAGCACCTAATTTATCACAGCACACTCCTTGTAGAAATTTCCATTCTGCTCTCCTATATTTTGTGCCTCTTAAAATATTTAGAGCAAGTCGTGCCACTGATTTCTTCCATTTTACTCGCGAACCTCGGTGTTGTCTTTTAGTAAACAAAAACAAACACAATTGGACTGTGCGCTGCCTGAAAATACCCACAATAAATATCCCACATTATGTGCATCTTTGAGACAAAGCATTTGCATAACCAGATTTTGGAGCATATTCACCCATTATTGTTTGCTTACTTTTTTTGTAGTCTTGCACCGCTCTGGTGCTATGTTACTTACACTGGCACATTGTTGTTTTTGTTAGCACATTACCCGAGCCTCCAAATTACCAGAATGCCATTAAAAAAAAAAAACATTGTTGGAAATGTGTGTCTCAGCTGACCTAAAAACAAAAAAAATCCATGATGGAGGTTTAATGTGGCGCTTTATCCTGTACTCAACCCTTAAATAACACTCAAACTGCACGTGTCGCCATCGTTACTGTGATGTTTCATTCAAAATGTTAGTTCTCCTTGGAAAAAAATAAAATTTGACCAGAAACGTAACTCCCTAATGTCCACTACAGCTGCACTCTCTGCATGAGTTAAATTTAGACAGGAGGGAGAAGAAAAAAGAGAGCAGGATGGTGCTTGTGGAGGTGGAGCTGGTATTGAGGGGGTCATCAAGAAGCAGAGAGGCACATGCAAGAGGAAAAGGGGTCTTATCTGTGGAGAGATGGAGCAGGAAATAGTGGTTTGAGGAATCATTTGTGGCGGCGGCGGAGAGAAGGAAGAGAAAAGCAATCGCAACTTAAAAGGGCTAGTGTGGAAAGGGGCTATTTACCAGAGAATGAGACTGAAAACGCTTTCGTTTTTTCTTGCCTCCTTTCAACACCCCCCACCCACCCCACCCCCGGGCTCAAGGGCTGTAGAAGCTGAGGGGAAGAGGAATGGGAGAGAGAGTGGATATGATAATGGTTAGAGTGGTGGGCTGTCACCGGTTTACTTACATGTTCATTAGCCAAAAAAGGCTTCAACATGAAAAGTACAGGATGGCAGCAATTTCTTCACATGCCATAGGTGACAGCATTTTTTTTTTTTTTTTTATTCAAAGGCTAAGTGGCTTTTTAAACTGCTGGCTTTCACCAATGAATGTGTCTCAGAAACACTTCAAAGTGCTGACAAAATCCAACTTTCCACTAATGTCTGACAAAGATATATTTGGGTGTCCATGAAAGAAAACACAATCTGGCAGTTTCTTTTTGTTTTGACAGTATTTCTAACTCATCCTCTGGGCTTGCTGTTAAGTTATTGTGACATGAAACGTGGAAATAATCTGTGTAATTACCTGCTTTGTCTTGTGTGTATTGGCAAATTTCCTTATCAGGAGAAGACCGTTTCAAGGACCCGCTGAGCTGGGAAATGGTGGGAAAGAACCTTTGCGCCATGTCCATCCAGGGAATTGTCATGTTTGCCCTTACACTCCTCATCCAGTATAAATTCTTCTGCAAACCAAGGTAGGAAACTTAAAAAAAGAGTTCTTCACGTTTTGTCATCAAACCTTTCATTCAGTCAGATAAATTCTCTCCTATACTCAGCTGTTTGAATTAGTAATATGCTGTATATTGATTTCATATGAAACATCTGTTGCACTGAAAATGTGTTTTGGCAAATTCTAACTAATTATCGCTTCCTTTTTTTCCCCCTTTTTTCTTTTTTCTTGTAGTGTTTAGTACTCTAAAAGTGAGGTTGCTATAGAAACTAATGCCCGGGGCTTCAGCTATTTATGAAAATTGCAGAGATTGTTTCATTGAGCTTAAACTTTGACCAACATAATTTGTCACACGAGTTCATGTTAATTTTAATGAAGGGTATTATGCCAACTGTGTTTGACTCTCTCTGCTAGACTTATTTCAGGGAAGTCACTGCCTGCAGAGGAAGAGGATATCGATGTTGCCAGGGAACGAGCGCGGGTGTATGAAGGCAAAGCCCAGAGCGACCTTCTGAGAATCTGTGACCTCACTAAGGTATGTTGCTTTCGTGCATTATACATTTTTTACATAATTTTCTTGTTTGTGCTTGATTTATTTTGGTCTCTTTTTGGTTCTAGTCTCTTTCTGAAACGTGTAATTTTATTTAACCCTCATCCTACCAACTGGGGTCCGTGTAGACCCCCAAAGGTGTTTTCCGCTTTTGTTTGGTCAGTGCGTTGATTACTGTAGTTCTTTTTTGTGTTTTGGGGTCCCAGGGAACTTCTGACTAAGTAGTTCAATGTATTTGATTATTTAATTAAACTGAACTACTTGTTACTCAAACTATTTGCAATGTATTTAGTCACCTGATATTTGCCATGGGGCCTAAATTAAAGTATCACACAGTATTTAGGGAGGTAGGGGCACTCTGTCAGTCATTTTAAAGAAGAAAGACCTTTGTCATCTGGATGGTGAACTTCCTAAGCTCAAAATTATGAGAACCCTGGAGACGTAGCTGGATCTCCTGTACCTGTATTGAGTTGTTCCCAGTTCCTGTACAACTATAGTGACAGTTTGCTCAAGTCCGACTTGTTCATGTTGGGTGTCCCCAGGACCGCCCTTTGTCACTGATTCTACACGTAATATTTGTGGATAGAATTTCTAGGTACAGTCAAAGGGCGGAGGATGGAGAGTTTGCTGGTCTCGTCTCTGCTTTTTGTAGATGATATGGTTCTGTTCAATGACCTCAGCAGAACCATAACGTCCAGCAGCTTGCACTCGGACTGTTTGCAGCCAAGGGTGAAGCAGTCGGGATGAGAATTGGCACCTCCATGTCTGAGACCATGGTTCTTAGCCGGAAAAGGGTGGCGTGCCCACTCTGGGTCAAGAAGGAGTTGCTGTCCCAAGTGGAGGAGTTTAATTATCTTGAGGTTTGTTCGTGAGCGAGGGGAGAGGGCATCCCTGCAAATACCGCACCATTCTGTCTGTCAGTGTCTCACTCCAGTACTGGCCTGTTGTGGTGAAGACAGAAATGAAAATGAAGCTGTTGATTTTCTGATCGAGCTGCGTTCCTATCCTCACCTATGACTCAGAGTAGACCCGCTACTCGTCCACATCAAAAGGAGCCAGTTGAGATGGTTCAGGCATCTGACCAGGATGCTTCCTTGGTGCCTCCTAGGTGAGGCGTTTTCGGCATGTAATGGAAGCCACAGGGCAGACCCAGGACATGCTGGAGAGATTCCATCTCTGGGGTGGCTGGTTTTGTGTTTATTTCAGTTATTTTATATTGGAGTAAAAGTGACCCTGATTGGTTTCATAAATACAGGACAAATAATGTTTAAAAGAAATTACTGAAAACAGAGCAATACCAGAGTGAAAGAATAAATAAGTACTAATATAAATTGTACTTGGGATAAGAAGCTGCAAGTTTTATTAAAGAAAAGTGTAGATTTTAATTTTTCAACATAAGTGATTAACTGTAACTTTGCAAAAATAATGATCTATTGTTTTCTTTAGATTAAATTAATTACATAACTAATAATGCTGAGAAGAAATAAGGTTTGCTGTTCTTCACATTTTGCTGTTTGCTGCATGCAGTAATTTATTCTTGGGGACTCCAGGAACCCAAGTCGGTAGTCCAGTTTATGTTAAATATGTCGGTAGGATGAGGGTTAAACTTTTTTAAGCACATGTAGCCATAAGTAGAACAGAACAGAAAAGCTTTCCCCCTCAGGCCATCAGGACGGTGACCTTTGTCCTGTGACCTCTCGCCTTTTCATGTACTCCAAATCTTCACACTGCCCTCTGCATGTGTGCGGCATCTTATTTCAGGACTACAGCTATACAACATGTAAATGTTACATATTTACATACAGAAAATTGTGCAGTCCACCTACACAACACCAAAACAATTTTAGCATTGGAATCCTTTTTACAAGACTTTCATACACATATACTTCTGTATCTTTTTAGCAACTAGAATTTTATCCTTTGATTTTTTTTTTTTAATAATTAATGAAGAATTTAGTTTAGTTCATCTGTACATGTGGACATGTGTGGGCGAGAGGAGTTCCAGCATTATTTCTTTTCTAGGGCAAATGGGAAAGACAAGTTGGTAGCCTGCAGCTGTGCGCTATCACAAATATCATAAGTGGGCATGAGAACCAAACAAGATTACATTTTTAGAGGTGTAAAGGTCTGAGCTCCTAAACAGCTCTGGCCCTTCCCTCCTCGCAGCGTGTGAAGCTGAGCATACCGTGGCGGCGGGAGCCTCAACACCGCCGAAATTAACGTCTCAGCCATCGGCAGATGTTCCCTCCCTGCGGGCAGCGTGGCAGCAGGAAGTGTCACCACAGCAGCCTGCTTTGCAGCTCCAGTGCTGACAGCTGGACGATCTAACAGCCTTTTGCTTCTTACCACCTCTCTTTGCTCCTTTACTCCCTCGGTCTGCTCATTCTCACCATACTTAATCTCTCACTCGTTGCTCATGCACACAGTTGTGTGCCACACTCCCTAGGGTAATTACTGAACAAAACAGTTGGATGGGTAATGTATTACAAATCATCTTGAAAGGCAAAAAAAGTTGGGGAGGGTTGTACGAATGCTAGCTGTTCAGCTAAAAGTTTGCAGAGCTAACTTCTTTAAACGTACTTGTAAAAACACTGTAATAGCACAGAAATCTGTTATGTTGCATATACGGCTCTCAAACAGTACTAAAGTATTCATTTGGTTTGATTGAAATCATCTGCTGTTGACAAGTAGTTCGGTTATTGCTCATGTGCACCTTCAGAGTTGACAGTATGTCTATGAGACGAGACACAGTGGCCCATCACCACACAAAACAGCAGAGCATTGGCAGAAGGCATCAGGATTCTTCCTGCAGTGCCCTCATTGACTCCCTCCACAGCTGTGCCCCATCCATTGGGGGTGTAGATAATAAAATGATCAATGAGCGCATGGCTTTGGCGGCCATGCGCCACAGGCTGGGCCCTGTCATAAATCTGAGCATGCCTCTGAAGCGATCGACAGGCCATCAATCATCTGTCAGATTCCTGCTCCTCCCCTTCCTTATCCTGCTGCACTAAACAGGAATGTTTTGCTATGCGCCCCACCTGGTAGCCTCCACTTAGCTGCTGCATTAGCGTCGACACCGTAATCGATGGAGACTGTAATGGAAGTGTGTCCGTCTGTGAGCATTTTCCAGGCCCAGCGCTGTCAGTTTAACCTTCCAGTCACTCACTGAGATGACGGGGAAAGTTTCAAAGAACCTTGTGACAGCTGTTTGGAATAAGGAGAATGAGTGATGAGTGGCACCTTGGCATACTACAAGTGTGCTAATGTGATAATGTGTACTAAGGGCATTTAAATTGTTCAAATGAGACTCCAAGAGCAAGAGCTCTTGGTTTTACACTTACAGAGAGGCTATTTTTTCTACCAAAATATTTAAATACAGGTTTATCTGTTCATTATCCTAAAGCCAGTCCAGTTTTGAGTGATTATGGCAGGTTATTTAAGTGATTTGTTGGTTGTTTTTCAAACAATATATTTTGTGGCTGTTTGTCTTTTATTTACTTACATTCAGAAAGGCAAAATAGAATCCACCTGGGACTCAAAGTAGCATTATATCTAATAAAGTAGCTTTAATCATTTAAATTGGGGAGTTGCACTCCTCAGTCACTTTGTTACTGTAGCTACTCCAGTTCAACTGCTCGTTAACATAAATATATAATCAGTCAATCCCATGGCAGCAACTCAGTGCATTTAGCCATGTAGATGTGGTGAAGACAACCAGTTGAAGTTCAAACCCAGCATCAAAATGGGTGAAGAAAGATGATTTAAGTTACTTTGAACGTGGCATGGTTGTTGGTGCCAAGCCGTATTCAGAAACTGCTGATCTACTGGGAATTTCCCACACAACCATCTCTATGGTTTATAGAGAATGGCCTGAAAAAGAGAAAATATCCAGTGAGCTGCACTTCTCTGGGAGAAAACCCCTCGTTAATGCCAGAAGTCAGAGAGGAGCATGGTTTGACTCCTTCGAGCAGATAGGAAGGCAGCAGTAACTCAAATCACCATTCATTACAACTAAGGTATGCAGAAGAGCATCTCCAAACCTTGAAGAAGATGAGCTACAGCACCATAAGACCACACCGGGTGCCACTCCTGTCTGCTAAGAACAGGAAACTGAGGATACAGTTCACATGGACTCA
Source organism: Cichlasoma orientale (assembly GCA_034780415.1). NCBI lineage: Eukaryota > Metazoa > Chordata > Actinopteri > Cichliformes > Cichlidae > Cichlasoma > Cichlasoma orientale. Next base: position 90,900 of record JAVDPK010001053.1, on the reverse strand, counting down.
CCAAAATTGGACAACAGAAGACTGAAAAAATGTTGCCTGGTCTGATGAGTCTCAATTTGTGCTGTAACATTCAGATGGTAGGGTCAGAATTTGGCTTAAACCACATGAAAGCATGGCTCCATCTTACTTTTCTCAATGTTTCAGGGTGGTGCTGGCAGTGTAATGATGTGGCGTCTGAGCATCATCTGAGCATCATTTAAACACTGTAGCCTAGCTGAGTATTGTTGCTGACCATGTCTATCCCTTCCAGCACGATAACGTATCATGTTCCAAAGCTCAAATGATCTCAATCGGGTTTCTTGAAATTGACAGTGAGTTCACTGTACTCAAATGGCCTCCACAGTCACCAGATCTCAATCCAGTAGAATGGTAATTATCTATAGGGATAAAAACTGTTTTTGTATCAGGCTGTAAACATGCTTTTTATTCAACCTTTGCTTTAAAGTTGGGAATTTTGTCACATGAATCTGTGAATTTAGAGCCACTATTTTTACACACTGCCATAGTTTTTACATAGTTTTAGTTTTTACAACCATAGTTTATCCAGAAATGCACCATTTAAAACTCAAGGCTTAAGATGTTAAATCTGTATTTTCGTCTTTTAGGTGCCGACATCCTATTTTCAAAGCTGTCTCATCTGATTAGATGGCGGTCCTCTTATCATGACAGCTGCAGTGGTACTCGAGCCAGAGGGGAATTATCCTTTAATTGCCTTCCTCCATACATGTATCTCTTGCTTTGATGTAGCTTTAGCACCTAAAACTCTCACTGAAAGGTAGTATGTGTAATCCAGATTGATAAATACTGAGTGCAGCTGCCAGATGGTACTGAAAGAATGATGGATCTGTGCAGCTCCTGCTTTTATCAGATGCTTTTGATGTGCCAACTGTGTAATAAATGTAATGTCATTGTTTGTCAGACGTAAAGCGGCAGATCTAAATTTACATTTACTTCAGATGCAAAGTTTTAGAAGTCCAGGAAATGTAACAAAAAAGTGTTGCCACATAATGTATTGCCACACAATAATGTTTGGTATTCCCATACAAGAACATAAACACACATACATGTAACACTCACAGAGAACTCTGTTTTCAGTTTTTGTGAAACCAAAAAGCCACTCTTTTATAACTCAAAAGGACACTGTGCTGTCCTTGATTTTGAATGCTAAATAGCTTAAACTGTCACATTCTCCAGACAACAACAAAGGCCTTGTCTTGTCTTTTCACATAAGAGCAAAGCAACACTGATTTTGAGTCAGTTTGAAAGCCTACAAAACCCATACATAGTCTTGAATGCAGAAGAGCATCAATAAATGCCTAATTTTGCTGATCATCTTTTTTGTTTATGTGTTAACAAAACCTTTTCATTTTAAGTAGAAGTTTCTTTAGTTTGAGATTCTGAGATAAGACTTGACTTGAAGCTCAGAAGGTAGAGCGGGTCCTCTACTGATCCGAAGGTTGTTTGGCTGCTCCAGTCGGCATGTCAGAGCATCCTTGTATAAAATACTGAAGTGCTTGTATGAATGGGTGTGAATGAAGCATGTTATATAAAGCGCTTTGACTGCTGAAGTACAGCAGAAAAGTGCTATGTTAGAACCAGTCTGTTTATTTAATGTTTAAGCTTTTCTCGTGGCATCTAATGCGATTTAGTCCACATAGACTTTTCAGAAAATTCATATTTATGTATTTCTTCAGGATTTGCCGGAGAACCGAACACGTACAGTAATTCACACACACTTTTGTGTACGGCCGCTACTCCCTTAATTTCATTTTAAAACTTAGGTCTCGGCCGTAAAGCGTGCCTGCAAAGGAGGATAGGCTCGGAGAGGTAGTCTCTTTACTCAGAGAACCCAGGTTACACATTTTTTTCAGGTTTTGAAAGTTTGAGAACAAGTGCCTTCACAGTTGTTATGAATCAGCAAATTGTCTACAGAGACCAACAGTTTTTTAAAAAGGTGCTGTAAAGCTGTTTTGTTTGTTTGTTTTCTGACTTCTCCTTTGCCTTCCTGACTTACTTTTGCATCCAGCCTGAAGTGGCCATTTGAAGAACTGCAGTTTTCTGCACTTTCACACCAGTTTAATTTTTCAACGCAGGAGGCTGCTGTTTGAGTTAATTCTAATTCTAAAAGTTAAAATTATGGTTAGGATTCAATCCAAGCACTAATTAATACAAATAGAAATTTCCCAAAAATGATTCTCAGATCTTTCATTTAATTGGCAATTTGTGCCGAGCAACCTTATTAAACTGTGTTTAAGACTTCTTTTACAGAAAAGATGGTGTGCTTTTTCACCAAGGTCATCACACTGTATTTTGAGGCCAGTGAATGTGGCTGAATGTGGTGCCCATGCATAAAATGCTGGTCTTCTTGTAAGAGTGTGTTGATGGTTATTGAGGTTGCTAAAGTGGTACTCAAAGTCAAGACAGATTTGCTCATGAATACTGTCACTGCAGTCACAAATATTCATTTTTATGTCCTCTCCTTCTCCCCCCTGTGCAAGTGTCTAACTTTTTTTTTTAATAGCTTTTCCCATCTGGCTCACTCTAAATGTTGCAAATTATCCCTTCTTGTTAAAATTTGTTTCCTTCATGTTCTCTCTCTCTCTCTCTCTCTCGTTTCCTCCTCCTTTCTTTTTTTCCCACCTGCTTCTTCCATCTCACTTCCTCCCTGCTGCTCGGGCCTATCGCTCCATATTTTCTCATGCCATCCTCTCTGCTATCTTTCTCACTGTCTGCTTCCCACCCTCCCTCGCCTCCCGCCTTCTCTCCTTCTTTCTCTCTCTTTCCTCTTGCTGGTTGGTTGATTCATTTTATTGTCTGCTCCCTGCAGGTATACCCTCGGAAGAGCACCCCTGCTGTGGACAGGCTATGTGTGGGCGTTCCTGCTGCAGAGGTGAGCCAGACGCTGCTGTATCACACAAGCACCTTTTCAAGTAGATTGTCAGTTTACTCTTGTCCATATTATAGGACTTTTTTTTAAACATTTGATTACATTGCAAAAATCTGTTTTTGTTTCTGTTGAAAATGAAATACGAATGATATGAACTGCCTGACAATACTGACATGCGAGAGCAAGGGGCATTAAGTAGGGCGATTCTCTGGCTTGCACTGACAGCCTGGCTGTATTCTTGGAATTTTGAGAGTGTTTGGCTCAGTCTTTTCTGAGTCACATCCAAATATCTTCCACACACTTCTTAGAGAAGACATTAGAAGGAACAGTAATCTCCTTATCAGGCTTGTTTATGTAGTTATACTACAGCTAAGCATGTCAATACTAAAGACACAAGCACATGAGAAATGGACATTGTGGAGCAACAGCATGTGGGCCCACTGATGTTTAGCTCTCTGCACTTGTGGTTTGGCAGAGGGAAACCAAACAGGCCAACGCCACGGAGGGAACCGGACAACCTGTCTGTGTAAAACTCATTATATCATGTTGGATTGTACACACACTCACTGTCACACACACTGTACTGCTAGAAGCTTGATTTAAACATAATCTCAAACGCTGACAGGCTTTCGTGCTCGGTGGGCTTTCCGCTAGTATCCTATCCTCCCTTCCAATGTTGACTCAAAGCCCAATGTAAATGCCAGTGGAATATTGTGATTCACAGGGCTCTGCTGATCACACACTGCATTTCCATGCATTATTTACATCAAGCTTAGCTCTCTATGCATTCACAAGCACAGGTCACAAACAAGCAGGGATCAATGAATGACAGAAATCAAATATTTATGTCCGAGCCAGAGCACCTAAGGTGGGTCACGTGACCGCGGGGCTCTGCGGGGACAACTTCCTGCCACATGCCCTCTCTAGAGGGAAGTAAAATCAGCAGCATCAGGAAAAAATAGAGAGAGAGGGTAGTGTTTGTTGTAGCAATTTACGGAGTGAGGAAGAAATGCTTTTGGGACTGGTGGGGGTTTTTTTCCAGCACGCGTTCCTGCGCGCCTGCCGTGTTGATTTACTGTCTGTTGTTTTGTTTGTGTACAGAATATATCAATTTGTTGTTTTGCTAAACATTGAACCAGTCGAGCATGCAATATAAACTGCGGTTTCAGTTGTATGCAGTAGATGAATATTTGCACAGTCTTCATTAAATGTATTAGTGTTTATTATAAAAAAAAAAAAACCCTGCATGCTGAAAATTCCGGAGCAGTTTTTTCCTGTCTGTTTTCCAATGAGACTACAAAACACTGTTTTCCTAACGGACACCTGCTCATCTCTCCACCAGTGTTTCGGCTTGCTGGGAATCAACGGAGCCGGGAAAACCACCACGTTCAAGATGCTGACAGGAGACATCCCAGTCTCCAGTGGAGAGGCCTTCCTAAATGGATACAGGTGAGGCCCTAACTCCCACTAGTGCACCAAGTAACTCATCATAATTAGCCACCCAAGAAGGCTGCTCAGATGGGGATCGAGCTGTAGCATTTTTTTTATAGCCTTTTTCTCAGCTATGCTCATTCTCTGTAATACTGCTTTCTGTTTTTCCATTTCCGATACCCTCAGTCTTTGTTTTCTCAGCTATATAGTTTCACTGTTATACATTTGGCTGTCTCTGCCTCTTCTTCAGCTTTGCTTCTCTCTCCTTGCTCCGATATTCTCAGAAATGCTGAAGACTCAGCTCCCTCCTTTTTTTCCCCCCTCCCTCCCTCTTGCACAGCTTACACATATTTCATTCCTTTTCATATCCTTGCCCTGTACCCTGCTCTGTTTTTTTGTCTCAGCCTTACAAAATCAGTCATAAGAAATCTTTGTACATGCCAGAAAAGTACCTTGACACTCGAGCACTTGAGAGAAAGAAAGTTTGCTCTTCCTTATTTTTAGGAACAAACAACTGTGTTCCGTCGCCTTGGCGTGCATCTCTAAGGCAGCACATCCGCGCATGGTAGATTGCGGCTGAGCGGCGGCTGGTTGCACTTCGCCGCGGTTGCTATAGTCGTTCATTTGAACACCTTCTAATTGACTTTGTGTTGAACAAAAAACAAGAGCTGAACGGAGCTGTGCCATACACCGTAGTGTTTATGTTGATTAATGTAGGTAAAAGAGATCAAAGAGAAATCTGAGGGAAGAAAAACTAAAAAGAAAGGAAAAACAGATGCGATTACACCCACTCCTCTGTTTTCAGCTCATTGCACTTTCTGAGAATTTGCAAGAAGAAGAGAAAAGGTAGCATCTCTTAAATGGGAGTTTATGCTCGTGGCAGTTGTCCCTCTTATCTGCAAATGTGGGCTCACAATAGATAGCAATACCTTCCATTCAGCACGCTTTTGCCGTAAGTGAAAAGATAGCAGGCTAATCGCAGCAGGTGGCTCATTGGCTGGCTGTTGCTGTTAAAGACAAGAAAGAAGTGGATTACCTCAGTTACCACAGAGATGCTACTGCACATCATCACATTCATGTGGACCTATTTGGGTTTGAATCCTCAGTCCTTAAAGTCCATCCAGAATTTAGAGCTTTCAGTCTGTATGCTAAGCTAAACAGGTTCACAATAGCAAGTGTGTCAGATGTTTAAATTGAAGAGTCCAGCTCAGCACCTGGACTCTTCTACTACGAAATCGTGCTGTTGTAATAGCTGTAGTATGCGGTTTAGCATTGTCTTGCGGTAATATGCAAGATTTTCCTTGAAAAAGATGCTTTCCAGATGGGAGCATATGTCGCTCTGAACCTGTATATACCTTTCTGCACTGATGGTGCCTTTCTAGACGTGCAAGCTGCCAATTCCATAGGCACTATACCGTCAGAGATGCAGGCTTTTGAACTGAGTGCTGACGACAGGCTGGATGGAACCGCTCCCGTTCACATATATTCACATAAAGCTTAAACCTGCATTTGTGGATGGCACAGAGTGCATGCAGTGATTTCCATAACATGGCATGAGAACTGTATGTACTGTATATGATGAGATATTCAAAGTCTTCACAATTTTACAGAGAGGAACATTATTCTGAAATTGTCACACAGTTTGTAAATGCAGTTTTTGGCAGACTGGTCGTCCTCTGCCCAGCTTTACTTCTGAGAACCTCTGCTTCTCTAAGCTGCTCTTTTTATATCCGATCATGTTACTGACCTGTTTCAAGTTAACCTGATTGGCTGCAAAATCTTCCTCCAGCTGTTTCTTTTTAGTGTCACTTATTTTTCCAGCCTTTTGTTGCCCCGTCCCAACTTTTCTGAGATGTGTTGTTGCCATTAAATTAAAAATGAGCTAATATTTTTCTTAAAATTGTACATTTTCTCAGTTTAAAGATTTGATATGCTCTATGTGTGAATAAAATATGATTTGTGAGATTTGCAAGTCTGTTTTTATTTATATTTTACAGCATCCCAACTTTATCAGAATTGGATTTGTAATTCCAAAGCATTTTTTACTTATTACATTTCTCCTTAGTGGCCAAATGCTGCTAAATTCCATGTGAGTCCTCACATGATTCCTGGCCTTATTTGTGATTGAAAATACTGTCAAAATTGGGCCCCAAATCCATGATAGATAAAGCAGAAAAGCAAACATTAATGTTATTCCTTCTGTGAATAATATTTTCCTAATTGGGGGGAAAAGACTGAAACAAATTTGGCAGAAAATCAAATGTAGTGGAAATCAGTGCAGTAAGGCCCAATAAATTATCCGAGGAATCCAGCTGTATCTCATTTGCGAAAAGGTGCTTATGGCTCCGACACCAACATTTATTAGATTCTTCTTTTATTCATCGCCAACTTTAATGAACTTTAATTATTTGTCATAATCGACAGTGGTTAGCTCTTGGCAGCTGTTTAGCTCATAGAGTGGCAGTTGCTCTTAAATATTCTTGGTAAAACATTCATGAGGGTGATGGTGAGCTTTGGGCCTGTTTTATGGATGCTTCTGGTTTGAGGTCAGTAAACTTTAATGTCATTATGAAAGGTTAAGTCTGGCGTGCAAAAGCCATCCAAGCATTAACAGACTTAAATGGGAGGACTGTGGTGGGTTGTGCTTAAATAATCTAAAAACCCACGATTATCATGAACTTTTATATTATTAGAGTCGTGAAATTTTTAGTCCACAGTGGCCTTGTTGAGTTATTGTGAATATTTGATGACTTTACTTTTTATGTCAGTTTCAATCGCCATCTCTAAAATACAACTGGACCTCTATTTCAGTTATGTTGCTATTTGCCTAATAGCTTTTGTCATTATGTATTTGATGTCCTGCTCTTTATCTTGCAAAGGCATATATTACAGGCTTTAGATATTTTATCTGAAACATTAATGTCATCCATTTTCAAAAAACTAATGTGTCTCTTTCCCAGCGTACGAGCTGAAATGAGGGCTGTTCACCAGAACATGGGCTATTGCCCCCAGTTTGATGCTCTCAATGAACTGCTGACTGGACGAGAGCATCTGGAATTTTACGCTCGGCTACGAGGGGTACCGGCAAGAGAGGTCACCATGGTAAGCTTTTTAATTAAAGTCATTGTTTCACTCCCGGCCTAATGATGTGCAGTACCACATCTGGAACATGGCCAGTACCCAGTGCAGACTAGCTAGAAAGCTATCAAAATAGCACTGTCATAAAAAAGATGAAGCGGTGCTTCTCGACTCCATAACATATTTGTTTGCTATTAATTTTTTTTTTTTTTTGTATGTTTGTTAGTTTATTTGTTTACTGCATCAAGCAGTGTGCATCTAGAATGCATGCAGGACAAACTGAAGTACATGTCAAAGTGATAGATAACCTCGATGGGAGAAGGCATACATAATGAAAAATGGCCAGTAGAAGAAAAGCAGCAGCTGTGGGTTATGGCTCTGCATTATTCACAATGCCCAGTGGTGTGGCCCGCCCTAGGCGGCCTCCCTGCACTCCTCGCACTGCCCACTTCTCCAGCACTAAGATCAAAAGAGGAAAAGGCTGCTGGTGACCATAGGCCTCAGACCTGGTGCCAGGGCTTTGATGTCTTAGCTGCAGTGCAAAGGGGCACAATTCTATGCAGCTAACAAAACACTTAACTTTGCTGCAGCTCATTACTTTTTTTTTGTTTTATGGCACATCTCCATTCAAACTAAGCCCATGTGTCTTATTTGCATAACCAGTAAACAAATGCATCCACGTGCATGAAAGAAATGCATCGGAGGTCCTGCAGCCTGTATTTATTGTAACACGTACAATCAGCGCGACGCTCCTGATTGCTCGTGTTTGATGAGATGTTGTTGAAAACAGTAAAGTACCTCAGCAGCCTGCGATTAAGGTCTCACGGTGACGCCAGCTGTCACGCCTTGCCCTTGAAACCCACACGGCTCACATATACTAGTCAAAATATCATCCATCATGGTATCACGAGTCCGGTGATGTGGCTCGTGCGAACGCTCCTCTCGACACTATAATGGTTGCTCTGTTTTCTCTTCTCAAAAGGTGGCCGAGTGGGGGATCCAGAAGTTGGGGCTGGTCAAATATTCAAACAGGCCGGCAGGAACGTACAGCGGTGGGAACAAGCGCAAACTTTCTACAGCAATAGCCCTGATCGGTTGTCCTCCAGTGATTTTTCTGGTGAGATGCAGCCTTATTGATATTGAGTACGTGGTGAAAATATGATGCCGTATCACTCTAAATCAATACCGATGATGTACAGAAGTTTGGAGCACAGCAGATGAGCTGTTTTCTTTATAATCACACACACAGTGGTGTGAACATGACAGGAAAATGGGTTTGAATGGTTGAAAAGAAGTGCGAATAAGATATTGATCAGACTTGCAAATCCTTACCGAATTCTCCACAGGATTTTAAGTACATTAATTGTGGTTGGAGAGGGTGCACTTCTCAGAGGTCACTCAGTGGTCGTGTTTTAATTCAGTTGTATTTTGTGGGAAAGAACCACTTCTTTTAGGAAAATGTGGAGCAGGAAGAACTGTGTTTGCACATATTAAGTTCTTCTTCATCGGGTCTTAAATCTGAGAGCCAACACATTTTCTCACTCGTGGAAGAATAATGAAGGGATGACCCAGAATGTGCTGCATCGCATGTTTTCAATTAATGTGTATTAGGAAGTCGTGCCGTGGCATTATGAGGGACAAACTTCAATGGCCTTAATTCACACTCAGAGCATCAAACGGGCTTCACTTAATTAAAACCTTTCATTATGATTTTTGCAAAGTTTCCTCAACTCAGCCAGCATGTCGCGTGGTCTAATAAAGCTGAGATGGTCCTAATGTGAGTTCCTGTGAGCTTATATAGCAAAATAAAATAAAAAAAATCTACATTTTAATGCCTGTTTCCCCAAAATGTCTTGGAACTATTCAACATCATTCCTGTTTAATTTGCTGCCTGTCAGCTGTAATTAACACATTACTTTGTTTCATTTGCAGCAGTTCATTGGATTATGCCTCTAATAATAATTGTATTTAAGTAATGACTCATCCATATTAAATTACATGTAAAGGAGGAATCTTTCCAGCCATTTCTGCCTCAATTTGTAAGCTATCAAGCTGCACTATGCTAAACCTTGAGCCAGGCTAGCCTTCATTCCAAGGCAGCGGCACACTCTGTTGTCAGTTCCTGTGTCAATTTCAGCATTGTGTGCTAGCCCAGGGAGTCCAGGCAGCCTTGAGGCAGCGCCTCATAGAGTTTGCATGGGGACACATTGGGCACGGTGATGGAAATACCCCATGGGATTTGTAGGATTCTGCTAGGGAGGGAGAACCAGGCACGGAAGGAAGCCAGCCTGTGGACTGAGTACTGTCAATCTCTAATCGGGCATGGACAGACAAGCCCCGAGGAAAAAGAAACAGCAAGTCACTGAGATGTGTGAGTGTGTGGTGTGCTATACTGGAGTGCGCTTTAGTATATGTTCCACTTATGTGAATATGGATCTGGTCAGAATTTCCCTTTGTAGTGTAGGATATCCCTGCGAGTCCGTATATATCTCTTGTTTGAGCTTCAGCGGCCTTTGGCCCAGATTGGACTTTACTGGACGGGTGGAATGCTGTTGCTCTAAAAATATTCCCTCTTGTGATGTTTTGATAATGATTGAAAAAAGCTTTGTTATACTACAGCCTAAAAAAAATCCATGGGTTTTTCCTTTTATCTGAATTCCCATGCAGAAATCACACACAACTTATGTGTTCGCACGCGCTGCTTGACAGCTCATTCTTAAAAGATGCGCTGGGGCCGAACTCAATGAAAAGCTTTATTTGTTGCAGGATGAGCCAACCACCGGGATGGACCCCAAAGCCCGACGCTTCCTGTGGGACTGCATCCTGAGCGTCATCAAAGAGGGACGCTCAGTCATTCTGACATCACACAGGTGCAACAACACTCATCTATTGATTTTTTTTTTCCTGTGATGGATTCGCACTAAAATAAAGTCAAAATATTTTGACTCTTCACCGGGGAAAGCACAGCAACCAAATAGTCCGCAAATGAATGCAAGCTATAAATATTGTAATTATAATTGATTGGAGCCACACTTTAGTTGAAAGGTATTGTTTCCTGTGTGGCAGTTAATATCGGCTGCCAGAAACACACTGGCTGCTATAAAGCTTTCATGAAGCGTGAGGGCATATTGACTGACTGCCGCTTTTTTTTTTTTTTTTTTTTTTTACCTCTGTGAAAAGAGAAACTGTCAATATCAGTGCTGGAGTCTTTTCATTATCCAAGGCTTCCTGGAGCAAAGTTAAGTTTACTAAGTATTTCTTCAGTAGTGTTGGTCACCAGTTTTGGATATGGTTTTTAACAAAGTTACAAAAATGAAATGCCACATTTTTCTGTGAAACCCGAAAGTTGATGGGCCGAGTCGATATGGAACATTTAACAATTTGCTGCCTGTTTATTTGACCATTTACCAAACTGAGTCGCATGTGAGCCTGGCAGGCAGTGCCTGCGGAATAAATGATTCTTATTACATGCGCTCCTTTCACCGAGAAATAAAAGGCATTTGTTGTCCCAGACACGCTGGCTGAGCTGCATTCAATCGCCCATGTCATGACCAGGTGGTTTTGTTTTGTTAAGTGGCGCACTCACCAGGTTTTACAAAGTCATAATCCTAATTGCGCCATTTCTCAGAAAGGCATCACAGGTTTTGCCTCAGATACAAATGACTCGTGCTCCCTCGCAACACTGAGCGAGAAAAAAATTAGACGGTGAGAGCTACAGATGGGCCCTTCCTCTCCCTCTAATTACCAAATTTGCTGTCCACTTTAGATGCTCAACTTTTTAACTGTAAGTCAAAGTGAATACATGAGTCACTGTGTGACTCACAACAAACAGTTGCCTCAAGGTGCTTTATATTGTAAGGTAAAGACCCTACAATAATTACAGAGAAAACCCAAAACAGTCAAAATTACCCCCTATGAGCACTTGGCGACAGTGGGA